>BQNB010122340.1:0-16681 GCA_026074375.1 Tanacetum coccineum
ATCTTGGTCTTCCAAATGACAGTTTACTCTTTCTCGATCTAGTGCGGAGGCAGAGTATCGGGGTGTTGCCAATGCAGTGGCTGAGACTTGCTGGTTGCACAATCTTTTACGTGAGCTTCATACGTCTACAACTACTATTGTTTATTGTGATAACGTGAGTATTGTCTATCTCTCTTTTAATCTCATGCAACATCAGCGCACGAAGCATATTGAGATTGACATTCACTTTGTTCGTGACTTGGTTACCACTAGTCATATACGGGTTCTTCATGTCCCTTCTCGTTACCAATATGCGGATATCTTCACCAAAGGTCTACCTACGGCTTTATTTGATGAGTTTCATGACAGCTTGAGTGTTCGTTCCCCTCCTGCTCAAACTGCGGGGGGATGTTAGCGGATTAGTCTTCATGGCCCAAATGCATATTTATCTTTGTATTATGTGTAGGCCCGTTATCTAGCTTATATAAACATATCATTGTAATTCATTATGACACAAAAAATACACAACCTTTCAGTATATGCCATCAATGCATAGTTTGTAGGATGCTCTTCTTCATCTTGGTAGCTCTAATCATATCCTCCAATTCCATCTTTAGCTATCAAGGCATTCTAAGTGGGAGTCTCCACTGTGACAGTTCTTGTATTATTCTCTTTTCCTTTGTTCTCCTGATTCCTTGGAAACCTACATTCTCTTGGAAAGTGATCATTTTTATGACAATTGTAGCACTCCACTTTTGACATGTCAAATCTAACTCTTTGACCATTTATGTCTAACTTCCTTCCTGTTCTCTTGATGAACCTTCTAGCTCTGATTATCAGCATGGCCATCTCCCATTATAGATCCATTTCTTCCAGATCATCAGGATGAAGTTGTTCTAGATCTTCTTGAGCAAGTTGAGGAGAGTTTGGTTGACTTGCAAGGAAAGCACAAATCACAGCATCACAAAGGTTATCAAAAGATGTAGAGTTAACATTATTACTTTGAGTATGAGCAGTATTAACTCCATAAGCAATGTTATCTGCTTTATTTGTGTTGTTAGTGTTGTTGGATACAAAATCCATATTTTGTGGATTTTGACTTATGCTTGATGATCCTGTAAGTTCAGGTTCATATATCTTTAAGTTGTTGTTCAAGTCATCCAAACTGATGGTTTCAATTTCCACTTTGTTCCTCCAAATTAAAGCATGAGTCTTCCATTCGGGTGGAAGACTTCTCAACAGTTTTAAGTTCATGTCCTCTTGCTCAATTACTTCACCTTAGATCTCCAACTGACTAATAAGTTTTTGCAACCTATCAAAAGTTTGATCCATTGTTTCTGAACTTAGTGCTACAAAGTTCTCATATTGTTGCTTGAGAAGTGTCCTCTGAACCTTCTTGGATTCCTTGTTTCCTCCATATATCTTCTCTATAGCTTCCATGAGCAATTTTGCATCTTTATATGAATGGAACTTCAGTTGATCCTTATTTGGGAGTGCCATCAACAGAGTTCCTCTAGCTTTCATCTCATTCCTCCTGTCTAATTTTTCTTCTACAATAGTAGGTTCATATTCCTGTTCAACTGTTCCAACAGTTCTTTTTAGCACTTTGTTACCATTCTTAATTACTTCCCATAAGGAGTAATCAGTCATAAGAAAGTATTGTTCTATCCTCATTAACCAGAGATCATAGTCCCTTGGGTTGAGGATAGGGAGTTTTGCAGTCAGATTGGTAGTAGTAGTTCCTGCTTCCATCTTATCACTAAGAGAATGATCTAGTTTATACTCTTTGTTGCTTCTTATTCAAAGCTTCACAACCTGGCTTTGATACTACTTGTTGATCCCAATGAATAGATCTTTAACTCCTTAGCTTTATGTAAGGTTTAGTATCCTTGGATAAATCCAAAGGTACTAAGAATGAAACTTTGAGTGGATGATATAAACTATGCAGAATCTAGTTTATATCACTAAGAAGTATAATCAATGAAACAGTAATATAATCAAAACAATAAGCTTTAATATATTAATACGATCACTCTAATGAATTGATAGGGTTTACAACCTTGAAGCTATGAATACTATGAAAGACTGATGATGAGATTTCTAAAACCATAACCTAGGATCTCCTTTTATACACCAATGAGTCCTTTACAAGATAACTACAAATCTTCTAATAAGATTACAGATCTTCTATATTTCTATTCTTATGCATATCTTCCTATATTTATAAAATATACACCTTAAATAAGTTCATGCATATCTCTTCACACGTCTTTATCTTCTTCTGACAGTCTTAAGTCTTTAGCAGTATTAACTTCTCTTCAGCAGTATTAAGTTAGTACTAGCAATACTAACTTTTACACTAGCAGTACTAACCAGTTAGTACTGCTAGTTATAATCTAAGCATTACTAACATTTATGCTTGACAGTATTAAATATAAAGACCTTTAATTCCCAATAGCTGCTGATATCAAATAAATAACGTCACATTTTACCATCATTTATCCCATACATTTTACCCACTTTTATATGATTATTGCAAGATATTTGTACTTAATTGCTTAAAGTTTATGATTGCAGTAATTATGGAGTGACTTGTGAAGACGAAGCTAAAAGGCGCAATTCTAGAACTAAAACGAAGACATTTGAAGAAAACTGTTATGTGCTACTATACGCCGTATCCAACAAGGAAGATACGGTGTATCAGCACCAACTCATCACAATACGCGTAATGATCAATTCCCTATACGGCGTATGCACAGCTAGTCATCAGTCAAAGATACGAAGTTAATGTGATTGACGGTAATTAATCCTGATGGATTTAATCTTATCGCGGACTCCAAGGAAATTAACCCTATATGCCGTATTCAACTCTCTTTATACGGCGTATCCAGGCTATTTTCAGACACTATAAATACTAGGCTCAAAAACGAGTTTCGGGGTGCAAAAATTATATTCTCTATACCATACTCTCTGAAGACAATTTTTCCAAGATATTAGAATCAACCAAGGTCACGCATCAACCATAATTCCATAGAAGACATCGTGTAATTCTTACTTTCTTAATCATTCGATTTCTAATTGTTTGATCACGTTTGTAAAATGACAATGATTGTGGGCTAATACCCTCAGGTATTAGCCATGTTAAGGAAGATTATAATGCTTGGTTTGTTTTAATCCGGCTTGCTTAATTTATCGTTGTTGTTTAATTATGTTTATCGCCTCATACTTGTTTATGTGCTTGTACATGCGACCTATCATTCAACTGGGTCTAGTGAGACTTAATAAGTAATCTAGATGCCGGGATAGCTCTCCATGTTATGCCTTGTATGCCCGGACCAATAGGATCACAAATAACACCTTGTCCTTACCCTTTGATTATGAGCTTAGTTGGACCGGCAGGTGACCCGATAATTGTTCAACCAGTATTGTTCTTAATTGATTGGTATTGATTTTGGTGGTGGACTACCGGTGTATAAGACTACATCAAGCAATAAGTAGGTAAAGTCCTGATGGGATAGGGTATTAACAGGATCATCACTGCTTTAATTCCCTATGATAGATTATAATTAGACTATATGATGCTTTACGCGGATGCGTTAATCGTGACAGGATTGTTCGTATCTAGGTCTTAGGAAAAAGAACCGCCTAAGTCTCAAGAATGATATGCCGTCTCGAAAAAAGTAGCCATTGCACTAAATAAACAAACCAACTTGTAATTGGATTTAACATGGTTAATACAGTTTTCTATTATTTGGCTTGTACCGTTTCTTTATCTTGTGATTAATTGCTTTAGTTTGTATTGTGTTTTGAATTAATCTTTGACACCACCAAACTTGTGCCAGTCTCTCAGGCTGAAAACCTCCTCATTTACCAATAGTAAATATGTATAGCATAGGTTTAACAATTAATTAGACTAATATAGATAGAACTAAAATACTGATAAAATATTAGGTTAACTCTCACTTTTAGTGTTCGACGCCCTACTTACCGTGAAGCTACATCTTGACAGGGTACAATGCCCATTAAAGTGTTGTCTTTAGGTTTGTCAGCTAAATATAAATGTAAAACTTGATAATCACTAAATACACACCACACGATGACACATCAGGTTTTTGGCGCTGTTGCCTGGGAGTGAATTGTTTAATCTTTATTCTTATTAGTGTTTTCTAACCTTTAACTTGTTTAGTGTAAAATTAATTTAATTTTGATTGCTAATTGTTTAATTTAATTATGTGTTTAATTTATTGCATTATTTAATTGTGTGTTTAAATATTATTTTGTTCTGACTGATCACCTGATACGCCGTATCCATCAGTTGGATACGACATATCAAACCTTCTGATCAGGACAGCGTATTGAGTTTCACAGTCTAAACGGCGTATCTGTTTTCCAATCAATACGGCGTATTCAGTAAACTCAATACGGCGTACTGCCATTCAAAAGACCCATACGTCGTATTCTGCTCAATATAATACGGCGTATCTATCAACTGATACAGTAGCAATGCAATTTTTTATTTCCTATTTTATGTGTTCCCTTCCCAAAGGGCGCATCCTACTGATCATTTGTGCTCATTTTCAGGAAAATCGTTTGACGAAAGAAATTACAATGGCAACACATGATCTGGATGGAACTCATACCACACCGTGCCTTGCCAAACCAAATCTTGCTAAGACTAAAACCAACAATTTCAAACTAGAAATCAGCAAGGAGATGCTTAAATTGCTTTGTGACAACGCCTATAATGGAGCTGATGCAAATGACGCAATTGACCATATTACTATATTTCTTGAAATAATGGACCTAGTGAGAATTCAAAGTGTTGACCCAGAACAACTGCGCATATTTGCATTTCAATACCCTCTCATCGAAAATGCACATAAATGGTGGATGCCCGAAGTAAATCACATGATTACTTCATGGGAAGAATTGGTTAACAAATTATTTTACAAATACTACTTATTATCCCGTGCCGGTAAAACTAATGATGCTAATGTTCGGGAATGTCACTTAAGATTTATGAATTGGTTGAGCTCGAAATTCAAAAACCCTTAGAAGTTAAGCAGCGCAACTAAAAATGCACTATGGAAATTTTGGGAAAAAGGATATGATAACACTACACTTTTTGATGATGAAGAGTCAAGTGATGACGATGACAACAAATTAAACCATATAAATCACCATGACATAAACCCGTTGCTCAATCCCTACCCAAGTGTTAAAGACGAAGGTACTAAAAGCCACCATATGATGTGCAATGATAACAATAGCGGACCAAAAAACTTTGTTCAAAATGATGCACCGCACTCTGGTAACAATAACCAAGGAAACGAAGGACTATGTAGAGTGGACAAATTCGAGGTGATCAAATACTCGATTGTGGACAACGAAGAATTTATGGGAATTCGCACGCTCGAACGCGACTCTTGGGCTCAAAGTATTAACGGAATATCCAATATCTACCTCGATATCTTCTACAAAAAGGACGAAGGGTGGATCGTACACCGCACCAAGTAGGAGCCCCAGACGAGGAAGAGAAAAGAGAAAGGTCGAACTTAACGACCAGCTGAAACAAAAGTGCTTCTCGGGAGACAACCCGGTCATATTTTAATTGTTTGTCGCATTTAATTGTTTGAATTTTTGTTGAGTCTGTCTTTCTCAGACATGCCACACGGCGTATCGAACCCCCCTAGATACGGCGTATGTACGTCTGGACGTTATCAGTATATTTAATTTCCAGTAATTTTATTGTTTTCACAGGTTTACATACGGCGTATCCTTGGGTTTGGGATACGGCGTATTGTAACCTGTACAGTTGTGTGTTTAATTGTTTGCCTGTATTGTAGGTTAGCGAAAGTACAAATTACATGAATTTCTTCTAAACTTTCGTGCAGGACCTTGCTGAAAACAAAATCGACTTAATGGTATAATCTGAAAAGCCATGTGTTGAACTCTCAGGGCAATCTGAAGCCCTCTTCAACATACTTTTTGCTCAGACACTCATAATGGAGAACCATATGGAGCAAAATATCAGGGGAGTTTCCTCGTCTTAATTCTTTTTCTCATACTATGTTTTATATATACAACGAGGACGTTGTATAATTTAAGTGGGGGGATGGAATATTAGAACGTACTTGTCCTTATTTTCACAAATATGCTTAATAATGCCTAAAAATGGATCAAATTAGAAAAAAAAATTAGCATACCTTTTTGTGAAAAATCACTAGTTACATTACCTTGCGCACTATAACCCTTATTGTCAATTTGTAAGAATTAAGCCTATCCATTTCCAATTGCTTACTTAAAATTTCACAAAAATATGTGTGTGCCGGTGATGTAGTGGACTTTAAAACTTGGCTTGGTATATCACTCGAGACCTCAATGATGAGTACTATGGATTTAGATGGAGTAACATGCTTAACTGGTAGATTTCTAGGATTAAACCAAAAAGCTTACATGTCGTAATATTAACTAACTACATTGCTTAGTTAACCCCCATGTAACCCTTTTGCTTACTCTCACTTTTAGAGTAAAAATACCCTTAGAACAACCTGCTGAGCCATTCCTTTCTTTTTCCTACACCGATTAAAAAAATTGTTTCGTTTTGCCTTTACACCTTAGCCTACCGTATAGATTAAAGCCTATTTTAATCAAAGTTGCTAGTTGCTTTCGTGTAAAGTCTTGTAGTTCCTGTGTCAAAGTGAAATTTCTCTATATCTGTAAAGGTCGAAAAAATTGCACAATGCAATGAGAATATTTTGTAGCTCGTGTATTTTGCTACTTTCATGATTATATGTTATGTCCGAAGAAGAAAAGTTAAAAGGAAGAATCAGCCGGACAAATGATGATAGTGAAGACGGTGAATTACACCGAGATTTATGATGTATTTTTGGCAAGTAAATTTTTTTGAAAATAAAGATAGTCGGTTCATTGAACTTATACCAAAGAGATTATTCGAAAGGATCGATTATTCGTTGATACGTACAAACAGAAAAATCAACGATGTAAAGTATTGTAAAAAGTGACCGATATCACCACTTATGTTGTAAGAGTATGTAAAGTTCGGGATGTAAGGGAAGTTGACCGTTATGGGAATGCCAACTTAGGATGTAAGGGAAGTTGACCGATATCACCACTTATGTTGTAAGAGTATGTAAAGTTTGTTCATGTGTTCAAGTCTTTGTCATGGAACGGTAGGGAAAAGTAACTAGCAACCGCACCTTATTTGTTGGCTTTAATCTATTTGTTTTGTTTATTTTATTTAACAACAATTTTACTTCTCTTTCCTGATAACTAACCCTAGGATCTACTCGAATGAGGATGTGTTCGAGCATGGATGTCTATTCCGTCGTTACGGCCATGTATGCATGTCTCAGCTGCCTTGTTTGACGATGACCTTCGGTGAAAGTCAGAAGCTCCATACCCTATATCATTCTTCATCCTAAAAAATGATTAAACCCTAGCCTATCAATAAATACCCAATCTACCTTTTGACTTGTTACTCCTTAGCTCTAGAGGTGGAGATGTGTATCCTTGCCAAGCCTATGATACGAAGCTAATCACGACCGAGCAAATGAGCGTACTACTTAAATGTTACACCCTAGATTAGTTGAGTGATCAGAGTGTTTTCATTTCCTATTTCATGAGGAGCTTGGTTATGTACATGTGGTTTGAACAGAATAAGTGCTTAACTGAAAAATCCTAAACCTCGGTTGGGATACATTTTCATAACCTTTCTAAAGTCTACTTGAGGACAAGTAGGATTCAAGTGGGAGGTTATTTGATATCATCAAATAACGTCACATTTTACCATCATTTATCCCATACATTTTATCCACTTTTATATAATTATTGCAAGATATTGGTACTTAATTGCTTAAAGTTTATGATTGCAGTAATTATGGAGTAACTTGTGAAGACGAAGCTAAAAGGCGCAATTCTGGAACTAAAACGAAGACATTTGAAGAAAACTGTTATCTGCTACTATACGCCGTATCCAGCAAAGAAGATACGGCGTATCAGCGCCAGCTCATCACAAGAATACGCGTAATAATCAATTCCCGATCCGGCGTATCACTCTTCACCTATACGCCGTATGCACAGCTGGTCATCAGTCAAAGATACGAAGTTAATGTGATTGATGGCAATTAATCTTGATTGATTTGATCTTATCGCGAACTCCAAGGAAATTAACCCTATACGCCGTATTCACCTCTCTCTATACGGCGTATCCAGGCTGTTTTCAGACACTATAAATACGAGACTCAAAAACGAGTTTCAGTGTGCAAAAATTACATTCTCTATACCATACACTCTGAAGTCGAATTTTCCAAGATATTAGAAGCAGCCAAGGTCAAGCACCAACCATAATTCCATAGAAGACATCGTGTAATTCTTACTTTCTTAATCATTCGATTTCTAATTGTTTGATCACGTTTGTAAAATGACAATGATTGTGGGCTAATACCCTCGGGTATTAGCCATGTTAATGAAGATTATAATGTTTGGTTTGTTTTAATCCGGCTTGCTTAATTTATCGTTGTTGTTTAATTATGTTTATCGCCTTATACTTGTTTATGTGCTTGTACATGCGACCTATCATTCAACTGGGTCTAGTGAGACTTAACCAGTAATCTAGATGCCGGGATAGCTCTCCATGTTGTGTTTTGTATGCCCGGACCAATAGGATCACAAATGACACCTTGTCCTTACCCTTTGATTATGAGCTTAGTTGGACCGGCAGGTGACCCGATAATTGTTCAACCAGTATTGTTCTTAATTAATTGGTATTGATTTTGGTGGTGGACTACCAGTGTATAACACAACATCAAGCAATAAGTGGGTAAAGTCCCGATGGGCTAGGATATTAACAAGGTCACCACTGCTTTAATTCCCTATGATAGATTATAATTAGACTATTGGATGCTTTATGCGGATGCGTTAATCGTGACAGGATTATTCGTATCTAGGTCTTAGGGTGAAGAACCGCCTAAGTCTTAAGAATGATATGCCGCCTCAAGATAAGTAGCCATTGCACTAAACAAACAAATCAACATTTAATCGGATTTAACATGGTAAATATAGTTTTCTATTATTTGGCTTGTACTGCTTCTTTATCTTGTGGTTATTTGCTTTAGTGTTTATTGTGTTTAGAATTAATCTTTGTCACCACCAAACCTATGCCAGTCTCTCAGGCTAAAAACCCCCTCATTTACCACTAGTAAATATGTATAGCATAGGTTTAACAAGTATTTAGACTAATCTAGATAGATTAAAATACTGATAGAATATTAGGTTACTCTCGCTCTTAGTGTTCAACACCCTAATTACCGCGAAGCTACATCTTGACCGGGTACACTGCCCTTTAAAGTGTTGTCTTTTGGTTTGTCGGCTAAATATAAATGTAAAACTTGATAATCACTAATTATAAACCACACAACGACACATCAAGTTTTTGGCGCCGCTGCTGGGGAGTGATTAGTTAATCTTTCTTCTTATTAGTATTTCTAACCTTTAACTTGTTTAGTGTAAAATTAAATTAATTCTGATTGCTAATTGTTTAATTTAATTGTGTGTTTAATTTATCGCATTATTTAATTGTGTATAGAATTCTGTTCTGACTGATCACCTGATACGGCGTATCCACTAGTTGGATGCGGCGTATCTAACCTTCTGTTAAGAACAACGTATTGATTTTACAGTCTAAACAGCGTATTTGTTCCCCAAATAATATGGCGTATTCTGTGAACTCAATACGGCGTACTGCTATTCAACAGACCTATATGGTGTATTTAGATCAATTAAATACGGCGTATCTGTCATCTGATACAGTAGCAGAACAAAACTCCATTTGTTTCGATTCTACATTTGATATCTCTCATCAGAACATATCCTACTGATTTATTGTCATTTGTTTCAGGTAGTGCATAACAAGAAGTTCTACAAAGGAACTATTCTCACCTTTTGGAAACCCGAAACAAAAATTTCGCTCAAGAAGGAGGCTTTTTGATACACCAAGTCTCGTAGAATCGAATTCACTAGAGTTCGATCATATTTTTGACATCGAGGAACAATCAGAGGAAGAAAGAAACAACGACTGAAACAATGGAGCAATACATGAGCAAAACCCGAGAGAATTACGGGCCGGGCGGTACTAGGCCCACGATCAACCAAGACACCCCCTTTGAATTGATGGGGAACTTCGTGACAATACTTTTAGTGGCTCGGAACACAAAGATGCAAACGAGCACATCGAGAAGGTTCTAGAGATTGTTGACTTATTTCACATCCTAAAAGTAACTCAAGATCAAATCATGCTTCGAGCCTTCCCTGTATCCCTTACCGAAGCCGCAAGAAGGTGGCTAAGGAACCAGCCATCAAGCTCAATTACAACTTGGGAAGTTCTTAAAACTAAATTTCTAAACAAATACTGTCCACCTGCCCGTACCGCAAAGAAAATAGAGGAAATTAACAACTTCCAGCAGGAAGCCAATGAAAGCCTTTTTAGTGCATGGGAAAGATTTAAAGAATTGCCGATGAAGTGTCCTCAACATTACTTAACTGATATACAGGAAGTAATCTTGTTTTATAATGGGCTCGATGTTCCGACTCGACAAATTCTGGATTCAAAGGGTGCCATACCTTCTAAAACTGCTGCTGATGCTAAAATAGCCATCCAAGAAATGGCTGAATATTCCTAGAAATGGCACAATGGAACATTTCTAAGGATCAGAAGTACTGAAACTTTTGACAGGCTTTCTGCTATCCAAGCCCAACTCAATAATCTCAGACGAGAAATAAAGAAAGAAAATGAAAAAGTGTACGCTGCTCAGGTCGGATGCGAACTATGCAAGGGACCACACTATACGAAGGATTGTCCACAAAAGGAAGAAGGAAAAATTTTAGAAGAAGCTTACTATACACAGTTCGGTGCACCCTATCAACCTGGAGGACAATACAGAGCAGCAGGACCAGGATTCTACCAATGAAACAATGGAAACTCTTCGTACCCTGCTCGAAGAGAGACTATGGAAGAATCGTTGTCCAAGTTTATGACCGAATCAGCTAAGAGGCATGAGGAGAACTCGAACATCATCAAAGAAATTCGAGCCTCTACTGATGCGGCTATTAGAAATCCATGAGCATCGATTAAAACCTTGGAACTACAAATCGACCAACAACATTAAATTTTTCGAAAGTGACATGGTTCGTTTCTAGTGATTTAATGTGTTTTAATTCAATTCCTTTAATTCATAGATAGATCTAAGGAAAGTCTGACAAATCGCTACGAGGTCTTTTGATCAAACCGCTATGAAGTGGAGTGATCAAACCGCTATGTAGTGATTTGGTCAAGCAGTCATGTAGAGGATCAGTTAAACCGTTATGAATATTTAATTCAATTAAGTCAAACAGCTAAGATCAAACAGCTATGAATATTTAATTCAATTAAATCAAACTGCTATGACCAAACAGCTATGAATATTTAACTCAATTAAATCAAACCTCTATGACCAAACAGCTACAAATATTTTATTCAACTTAATCAAACCGCTATGACCAAACAGCTACAAATATTTTATTCAACTTAATCAAACCGCTATGACCAAACAGCTACAAATATTTTATTCAACTTAATCAAACCGTTATGACCAAACAGCTACGACCAAACCGCTATCAATATTTAATTGATTAAACCAAACCGCTATCATTTTGGAAAAATTCGAAATAGTGGTTTGAATATTTTAATTATAAAAATAATCTTCATCAAACCGCTACCTCGTAGCGGTTTGCCTGCTCATGTTAAAATATTCAATAAAATCAAACCGCTAACAGGCAAATCATGCAAACCGCTATCTAGAAATTTTATGTCAAACCGCTATAAAGCTCATCATGCAAACCGCTATCTAACACCTCATATCAAACCGCTATCAAGAACAGACTGCTAACAGACAAGCCTCTATGAAGAATACAAAGAACAATCACATTCGAATAGCAACTTAAATACTACGGTACATGCATTCATGACATCCAATACTTTCCTAAGCATAAATATGATTTCACAAGTACATTACAACAACAAACAACATCAGTTGACTATCAAAAGTCAACATGTATTCGAAAATCATCACTTATTGGCCATCAAGAGATTGGGGAACAAAATTGGACATCAAACTAACATCATCTAATCCTAAACAACATATCCCAGCATTAAAAACACAACACCAAACACTCCATGGCATATCGATCAAAAATAAACCTAGATCTAGAGATTCTACATATTTTAATGTGTTTTGATTTGGTTCCTTTCATTTACTGATAGATCTAAGGATTATGATAGTTCTAAGGATAATAGAACAAGTTTATTTCAGACATCTAGCACAGAAAAAACCAGGGAAATTCAATATTCATGGGGGGGGCTATATAATACAGACTGGTGGTGGTTTGGTGTTTGAAAGTGAGTCATCACTGTGTGGTCAAGGCCCTACAACTCGATCCAACTCGTGAGTTTTCAATTTAACTGAGTTTTGAGTGTTTGACCAAAACTACCAAACTGCTGCCCTTTTATACTCCTAGTTTGGGATTTGGCAGTTTCAGTCACTGAGGTTTCTAACTTCATTTATTTACGGTTTCAAGTATTTTTAAGGTTAACATAGGTTTAGTGAATGGCACAAATGGTCCTTGTAGGTTTATTTCATAATCAAATAAAGCCATAAACTCAAGAACAAAACATTTAATGTGCAATCCTTGCACATAAGTCACTATACTTTCTATACTAAATAATCACTTTGGCCCCTTTGAGTTAAAATAAATTAAACTCCCCTTCAAATTACTGGATCCCCATGTTTTTATATACAAAAAACATTTTTCGTTGTTGTATTGATGTTTTAGAAACCCGTTAAATGACAAAATTTGAAATCACTCTCCCAACTCCTGGGATATTCTAGTCAAACAATGACCGTCTTTTATCTATTTATTTTTTGAAAAGAGATGTAGTCGTAGTTTTTGATGTTGTGAAAGAATACTTTAGATTGTAAAAGACCAATATTAGATGGATTTTCAACAACACTTTTTCCACCTGTGATTAACACAAATAATTTTGAAGAATCAATTAAGAAAAAATTATTTGTTATGGTAAAAGGAAGAGTACTTATCTTCTGGAAATAGAAAATAACGTAAATAAGAATCGTTTACATTATTTCATATGATGCATGGATATGAAGTAATCCCACGCCTTGGAAAAATAATTAATTACTCCGTTGAATTAGGACAGCTGTCTTTTTGGTACGACTGCAGTTACTCACGGATTTAATGAAGCGGGATATGGCCATGTATCTCTATTAAATAACTGCCAGGCCATGATCGACATGTTTTAAAAAGGCTATAAATTATCTTCTGTCCTTTCCAAACTTCTATCTTTAAGGACGTTTTGATGAACTAAATTTTGAAGTCACTCTCCCCCTCAAATAATGACATGTTTTCTATTTAAAGAGTCATAGTCGTTGTTTGAGTTGAAAAAATTTATTATAAAAGCCTGAACCGATTAATTTTCAACAACATTTTTCCACCATGTTTAACACAAATAATTTTGAAGAATCAACGAAGAAAAATTATTTGGTTATGAAAAGGAAGACCTCTCTTCCGAAAGAAGAGCAATGTACTGAAACGTACATTATTCTTATGACGCATGGATATAAAGTAATCCATGCCTGGGAAAAATTAATTACCCGTTGTTAGGAACAACTGTCTTTTTGGCGACATGCATTCCTCAGATTGAAAAGCGGGTTGCAGTCTGAAATAACTGCAAGCCATGAAGACATGTTTTAAAAGGTTTGAACTTCTGCTCGAACTTTATTTAAAGACCCGTGTCATTATTGAATGACATTTCTAGGTCCGTAAATATTATCGATTTTCAGAAGACATGTCTTAAAAATATTTTTGGTATTTTCTATTTTTCTAATTTTTATGGTTTTTGTAGGTTTTATATTTTTGTATTTTTCTTTTTGTTTTTAAATATATACATAGGATACAGGAAGACCATCCTTTACTCATCCTCCCCGTCTTGAAGACGTTTAAGGGTTTCCGGGGACATACTCTTCATTCCAAGTCGCGGGAGTAGAAATTCAAACCGCTCTCTTGGCAATGCCTTAGTGAATATGTCCGCAAGCTGATAATCCGTTGTCACAAAGTAAAGTTCAACCACGCCATTCTCGACTTGCTCTCTTATGAAATGGTGGCGTATGTCGATGTGCTTTGACCGGGAGTGCTGGACATTGTTGCAGCAGAGGGCGATTGCACTTTTGTTGTCACAATACAGAGGTATATTATTGAATGCAAAGCCGTAGTCCGTTAGCTGTGACCTCATCCAAAGTATCTGAGCACAGCATCCAGACATGGCAATGTATTCAGCCTCTGTGGTTGAGATAGCAGTGCTTTTCTGCTTCTTCGATGACCAGCTCACTAATTTGTCTCCAAGAAACTGAGCACTTCCCGACGTACTTCTCCTTGTGTCTTGACAACCTGCATGGTCAGCGTCTGCATAGGCCGTTAGTGCCATAGCGGTGTCCTTCGGATACCAAAGACCCCAGTTAATGGTGCCTCGAAGGTACCGAAAGACCCGCTTAATTGCCTCAAGGTGCTTTTTGGTAGGCTTAGCCTGATACCTAGCACACATGCACACGGCGAATACCAGATCTGGTCTACTGGCAGTGAGGTACATTAATGAGCCGACCATTCCTCAAAACCGAGTCTGGTCAACCGGAATCCCTAAGGGGTCCTCATCCAGTTTTGATCTATCAACCATTGGTGTATCTACAGGGTCAGACGTATCCATTCCATATTTAGTTAAAATTTCGAGAGCATATTTTGATTGATTAATGAAGATGCCTCCGGGACTTTGAGAAACTTGTAATCCTAAGAAAAATGACATTTGTCCCATCATTGACATCTGAAATTTTGAACTCATTTCTTTGGAAAATATGTCACAAGCTTTAGGATTAGTCGAGGCAAATATGATATCATCTACATAGATTTGAACAAGAAGAATATGTTTGCCTGTTTTTTGAGTGAATAACGTAGGATCCACCACACCCTTGGAGAACTTGTTATCCAGAAGAAACCTTGATAATGTGTTATACCACGCCCTTGGAGCCTGCTTTAGACCATAAAGAGCCTTCTTCAGACGATAGACGTGTGTTGGGTGATCTGGATCAACAAAGCCCTCGGGTTGACTGACGTAGACTTCTTCTTTCAGCTCGCCATTCAAGAATGCAGTCTTGACATCCATCTGGTAGATGATCATGTTTTTGCTGGCAGCATTTGCAATGAAGATTCTGATAGCCTCTATCCGTGCAACCGGTGCAAATGATTCCTCAAAATCGATACCTTCCTCTTGTCGATATTCCTTCGCTACTAACCGTGCCTTGTTCTTCAAAACATCACCATACTCATCAAGCTTTACTTTGTAAATCCACTTGAGAGCGATTATCATAACACAGTCTGGTTTTGGAACTAATTCCCATACTTCAAGTCGATCAAATTCATGTATTTCTTCTTGCATAGCTTCAAACCAACAAGCTTCATCCATAACAGTCTTAACATTCTTGGGTTCGACTTTTGACAGTACATAATTGTAAAGGCACCACAAGGCATCTGTAGCTAACTATTTTCTGGTGGATACCGGTCGATAAGGATTACCGATTACATTATCCAGTGGGTGATCCTTGGAACATTTTCCAAGATGATTATGTGGGTGAACAACTTGTGTAGATTCAGCAGAACTGACATCCCCACATGATGACTCATCAGAACTAGGTTCTGGAGTAAACACGTTTACAAAGGGATCGTTGTCAGCTTGAGCAAAAGGATTGTCTTCAATAGTGGGTCCAATTGCAACACCTTGATGTGAGATAGGAGGTTGTACTATGGATGATGACGGTGAATAGCTTGTTGACGGTGCATCTTGATCAATTATTGTAGAAGAAGGTGTACCGGCTGAAACAACGGGAACTTGAACTGCAGGAGCAGGATCTGGTACGAGCCCTAAACTAATTTGTCCAGGCGTCAACAAAATAGGCTCGGGTCCTGTACTGATATGCACAGGAGCCAATGGCTCAGTCAGCTCATCGAATTGCACGTGAATAGTTTCCATAATTTTGCGGGTTCTTTTGTTATAGATTCGATAACCCTTCCTATTTGGTGCATAATCGACGAAGATTCCAATATTGACTGTAGTTCTTAATTTTCCAAGGTCTTCACTGTCATTTGTTGGCTAACAAAGAGCACCAAAAAACACGGAGAAATTTAAGATCAGGCTTCTTGTCATGCACTAGCTCATATGGAGTTTTGTTATGATGAGTATGAATAAGGGATCGGTTTTGAGTGTAGCAAGCAGTAGCAACAGCTTCTGCCCATCGAAACATCGGAGCCTTGGAAAATATCAGCATTGTCCTAGCAGCCTCCACAAGAGTACGGTTCCGTCTTTCGACAACGTCGTTCTGCTACGGAGTCCTCAGAACTGATTTTTGGTGAAAAATACCGACACTTTCACAATATTCAGTCAGAACTTGATTAACAAATTCTGTGCCATTATTGGTACGGATGTATCTGACAGTTTTGTTAAGACCGACTTGTATTTGCTTTAGAAATTTGATGACGAACTCTGGGGTTTCATCTTTCGATCTCAAAAACTTGACCCAAGTAAACC
>BQNB010122341.1:0-15560 GCA_026074375.1 Tanacetum coccineum
TGGAGTACTTGGTGAAAGATAGCAAAAGGTGCGCATTTTAGAGCTTAAATGAAAATATTTTGAAGATTACTGACCAATAGGCCGTATCCATCAAGGAAGATACAGCGTATCCGTGCCTACACTCACCAAAGACCACAAAGGAATGAAGCCCAATACACTGTATCCAGAAGAACTCAATACGTCATATCCAGAAGAACTCAATACGCCGTATTCAAGATATAGTATGTAAATATTCTGGAAGATATCAAACGTGGTCCCTATTCTAAGAAACCCCAATACGCTGTATCCAATGCCTTGGATACGTCGTATCGAGACTGACTCCAGACAGTATAAATAGAAAACTCAAAAACGAGTTTTAAGTGTGCTAAATCATATTCTCGATACCTAAACCATAAAAGTCAATTTTCAGAAGAGAAAAAGAGCAGAAGAGGTCAAGCAACGCTATCAATTCCATAGGAAACATCGTGTAATTCCATATACTTTAGTAATCATTCAGTTTTTGGTATCATTTGTTAACTCGGTTAGTTTACCTTGGCTAAATAATTGCTCTTGTATTTATTATGACGTTTGAAGGCTAATACCTTCGGGTATTAGCCATTATTATGAAGATCTAAATGTTTGGTATTTGTTTATCTCGATTTCTTGATTTATCGTTGAATGCTTGTTTATGTTTATCAATTTATACTTGTTTACCCGCTTTTGTATGCGACCTATCATTCAACTGGATCTAATTATACGGACCAAGTAATCTAGAGTATGGGATAGATCTCCATATGGTAATTTATACATCTAGAATCATAGTATCACAAATAATGTCCTGTTAAATCTGTGTTTAGAATACGCTTCGGGCTTAACTAGTTAATTAGATATTGCCAATGGTTTATTGATCGTATTGACTAGAAGGTGAACCTAGATAATTCAAAAAATAATGTTCTGATACCATTGGATAGTTGGACAAGTGGACTACTAGTGTATAAATCGCTATTAAGCGGTAAGTGGGTAAAGTCTCTATGAGATAGGGTTTAACAAGATCACCATTGCTTTAATCCCTAAGATAGATTATAATCAGCAAATAAGGATGCTTTATGTAGATGCTTTAATTGTGATAGAATTAATGTGTCTAGGTCTTAGGATGATGTAACGCCTAAGTCTTAAGAATGATATACCGCCTCGAAAGAAGAAATCGTTGCACTTAATAAACAAACCAACTTTCTAATTGGATTGATGATGGTTAATACAGTTTTCTTATATTTGGCTCGACCGCTCTTTTATCTTTTGTTAATTTGCTTGCGTGGGTTAAAGTGCCTTGAATTGATTGTAGTCACCAACCAAACCGTGCCAGTCTCTCAGGCTTAAAACCCCTTTTCCTGTTAGAATTAGGATTAGGACTGACATAGGTTTAGAATAGAATAGAATTAACATAGATTAGATAATAAAGATATTAATTAAATTAATAGATTTAACCTCGCTTCAAGTGTTCGACACCCTACTTACCACGAAACTACTACCGACCGGGTACACTGCCCGTTAAAGTGTTGTTTTTAGGTATAGTCGGCATAAAATAAATAGTAAAACTTGATACATAAAATAACACCTACACAACGACACATCAAGTTTTTGGCGCCGTTGCCGGGGAGTAAAAATTAATCTTGATTTTTATTTGATATTTTGGTTTTTAACATTAGATTAGATCTAACCCTTAGGAGTAGTGTAATTTAGATTAGTGTATATTCTTGTATATTCTGTAAATTTTATATATTTGTCTTTAATTATTACTTGTATATTTGTGTGTTTAATTGTTTGCGTATTTAATTGTTTTTCTCAATACATTGTTTTGGTCGATAACCTGATACGGCATATCCACTCCCATTGGATACGACGTATCCAACTTTCTGTCCAATACAGCGTATTCATTCAACAGATTAATACGACGTATCCACTTCTATTGGATACTGAGTATCGATCATCTGATAAAGTTCTTTTCCATTCTCGAACTTAAAGCCCAAAATTTTTAATACCCTTTTTCCCGCTGGTTCTACTGATAATTTTCTGGTTATTTTTTAGTAAGAATGACAAAGGTTATCAAAGGGAAGTTCGAGAAAATTAAGGATGTTAAGGTTGAAGATGTTTCGCTCACTTGCGATACATCACTTGAAGTTTTCAACAATGAAGTCAATCGATTAAGCGGAATGGATGCTGATTTATTCACATATGAAGCTGAAGTTGCTAACATTCCATGTGACTCGAAAATGGATGATGATTCGGAGCATGAAGCAGATGATGACATGGGATATGATCCGTCTGATGTTGCATTTACTGAATGGTTAGGATCGAAGTTTTTTAACTACAAGACAATGGATCATTATACTATGAAAGCATTATGGATTTACTGGATCAGAGGAGATGATAAAGTTGAGCTCACAGATGAAGAATCTACTGATGATAAGGATGAAGTTGCTGAAGTCTTTAGGATCGAAACTAATTTATTTAATTTTGAAGCACCTATGTGCAAGGCATTCAAAGAATTTAACTATCTTTTGCAAATCGATCCAGACTTACTTACTAAGGACATTAAGGGATTCAAGACCTATGAATATTACAATGATGATTGGATCTATGAATGGAACAAGGACGTACTATGGGTCAATGAGAAGCCATAGACTAACGCTGGAGTTTGGACCAAACCCACACCAGTTAAACATACTTGCAAGCCTTTCAACTATAAAATTGGATGTTCGGAATGGCCAACATGTAGTTGGAAGGATGATGGATACTATAATGGAGGAAACTTACCTGGAACTTACATTATTGGAAACCAACTCCATTATCAGGATTATGAGTGGTACGAGGCTGATGACATCAAATAACATCTATTTTATAGCATCATTTATCCCATGTTATTAACCCATTTTATATAGTTATTGCAAAAAATTGTTACTTAATGGTTTATATTTGAGAATTGCAGTAATTAAGGAGTACTTGGTGAATATTAGCAAAAGGCGCGCATTTTGGAGCTTAAATGAAGATATTTTGAAGATTACTATTTTGAAGACCAATATGTTGTATCCATTAAGGAAGATACGACGTATCCGTGCCTGCACTCACCAAAGACCGCAAAGGAATAAAGCTCAATGCACGGTATCCAGAAGATGTCAATACGCCGTATTCAAGATATAATATGTGAATATTCTGGAAGATATCAAACGTGGTCCCTACTCCAAGAAACCCTAATACGCCGTATCCAATGCCTTGGATACGCCGTATCCAATGCCTTGGATACACCGTATCGAGACCGACTCTAGACAGTATAAATAGAAAACTTAAAAACGAGTTTTAAGTGTGCTAAATCATATTCTCGATACCTAAACCATAAAAGTTGATTTTCAGAGGAGAAAAAGAGCAGAAGAGGTCGAGTAACGTTATCAATTCCATAGGAGACATCGTGTAATTCCATATACTTTAATAATCGTTTAGTTTTTGGTATCATTTGTTAACTCGGTTAGTTTACCTTGGCTAAATAACTGCTCTTGTATTTATTATGATATTTAAAGGCTAATACCTTCGGGTATTAGCCATTATTATGAAGATCTGAATGTTTGGTATTTGTTTATCAATAAACCCCGGAGGTTGAGCAACATAGATCTCTTTATTTATAAAACCATATAGCAAAGCACTTTTTACATCCATTTGATATAATTTAAAATCATTTGCATAAGAAATAGCAAGAAGTATTCTAATCGACTCTAATCTAGCTACCAGAGCATATGTTTCATTATAATCTATACCTTCTTGTTGATCATATCCTTGTACCACTAATCTAGCCTTATTTCTAGATAATATACTGTTTGTGAGTAAAACAGAAGGGTATTGAATAGTTTACTCATACCGTCTTATTATTTTAATGTTTATGTTTTATTTGTTAAACTTAGATTCAATTTATGTGAATCAATAATTGCACAAATAATGAACAATATAAAATAGTAAGAGTAAATAAATGACTATGATATAATAGTTGGCAGAACAAACCATAACACAACGGATTTATAGTGGTTCGTGTTACGAAGCTCCTCTTCGGAGACTACTCCACATCCTCGAGCACGCTAACTCGAGAGTTTCTTCACTATGTCAACAACTCCTTATGGCCAAAAAAACCATCACACTTAAGAAACGTTGCTTTACAACCACCGATTTACGACACAAAGCTAAATGTCGAGTTTTAATCTTAGCTAGAACTAATCTATCACAACACAACTTCACGACTTCACAACTTCACAACTTCTTCACAACTTGAAGACTTCCTCATAACTTCACAACTTCACTTCACCACACTAATTATACCACAACTAACTAACACTACTTGGAAAGATCACCAAGATCTAACTATACTTACAACAATCACCAAAACCTAACAACTACAAAACTTTACAAGATATACAAATGATTTACAATTTATGATATGGATGCAACAAGATTGCAATATACACTTGGGGTGTAATACTTCTTCACTTAATGATGGAAGTATTCTTCTTTTGCACTTGAGGGGTTGAGCTTGGATCACTTGGAAACAAAGGTTTATGATTAAATGATTAAAGGATTTTAGAAAGATGTGTGGGCTGTTTTAGAACAGAAAGAATGAGTGCAAAAGGTGAGAAAATTATGGGAAAAGTCCAGTATTATAGGACAAATTGGGGGGGGGGGGCGTCACCTAGGGGCCGATCGTCCGCTAAATAGGTGGGTGGTCCCCTTAGTTTTAAGAGGGCCGGCTGTGTATTTAAGGGGGCTTCCCCAGTTTGTCTTTTATGTAGGGGGAATTTTCTGGAACTTTTCTAGCCATTTTAGGGGTCCTAAAATTGAAATTTCAAAAATGTTGATTTTGAATAAAACATTTCTTTTTAATTGTAAAAATGTTTGTAATGTTTTAAAAATTTTACAACATTTTCTAAAAATATGGAGGTTGAAATAAAATTTCCCTTTGATCATAAAAATAGCAATAGCATTAATAATACATACCTTTAATGATGTATTTGGTAAAATGAAATATTACTACTAATAACTTGTTTACGTTAATTTTACGTTGTGAACGCTTTTATAATTTTGTGATTATCAAACTAAAGATGTGAAAAAATATTATAATGTTTTTTAGGCATTATATTTTATCACTATGCTCCCCCTTTATGATGATTTACAAAATTTAAACTCATTAAATATAAAATTATTTTTAAACAAGTATTAGATGATTTTCATGTCATTTCCTTCTCCCACCCTTTTTGTAAATCAAAAAAGACATCGTCGAGAATATGCTAAGCTAAATCTGAGCGGAAAAATGCTCCCCCTTACGATGTGTGCTCCCTCTCGTATCGCGGGCACCAAGGAATCGAGCTAATGGTTTCTGGCTACAAAAACAAGTTAGAACAATAACAAATAATTCTAAACATGTAGCAAGAAAGGAGGAAAATAATGACATACTAGTAATGCAACCACAATAATCAGCCATTAAAGTAAAATAGTGTTTAAACCACACTCATGAAAACATACGAAAATAAAAATACATGCTAACATAACCTGAAAATTTAAACTACAAAAGAGTCCTATAACTAGTAAGAAGGCTCTATGGGACTTGCTTCAAAAATGATAGGATGGGACAATTATTTGAAAACTAAACATAAGTATGTTTAGTTTGGTGAAGATGGTAGAGTGGTGGGATGATAGGTTGGAATGGTGGTATGGTGAGAGCATATTTTCAACATATGAAAACAGGTATTACGATTTCATCCCTTATACCTAAATATTATAGTACGATTGTGAATGCAACACAAGCAAATGAATCTTCATGTGCCTCCAAGAAGTTCCAGATGAATAGGATGACCAAAGATAGTGGTGAGGGTGATGGGAGTATCAAATTAGACATCAAGTGGGGTGATTGGTGAATAGTGTGAGATTGAAGTCCATTAATGCATTTTCTTAGTTGGAGTGGTGGAGAAACTCTGAGAGGAGGAGATTTTGGTGAGTTCCAAGTAACCATTGGGTGAAAGTAGATGTTGCTGAGGTTGGTGATTTTGGGTATGTAGTTTCAATTGATGGATGAGGAAGTATCTTACGTGTGAGGCGTTTTGGAGGGTGCATTAGGAAGCACTAGTGATCGATAGATGAAGTGTGGTTGATGGAGTTTTTATGTCAACACGGGATAAATCCATAAACAATGTTTTGGTGGAAGATGTTATTTTTTTGGTCTCTTGGAGCTTGGAAATGAAGGCTTTAGAGGATGCCTGGTGTTGATAATGGTTGATGAAGATGAAGAAGAATAGGTGTGTTGAGTGATCATACGAGGGAATTTATGGAATGGAAATGGTTTGAAAAGGAATGAGTTTGAAACTGTTTAGTATGTATTCCAAATTTGTTCAAGCATTCTGGGCCAAGATACTGAGACTAGGTAAAGAGAGGGTCAAAAAGCAGAAAGATATTTTAATTCCTCGTGAAAGCACTAGGAGCGGTCCCTTTTTACTTAAATTTAAGGGGCGTCCCCTTTAAAATTAAGGGGGCCGCCCTCTGTTGGTTCCTATTTTTTCGACAGAAAAAAAATTATATTCTCAAATTTTTGTGAGATATTTCTGTTTGAGTGGTTTTATTTGCAGAAGCCCTATTGAAGTTTTATGAGAACAATAATCATATAACATGTAATTAAAACACATTAAAAATTATGAAACCAAAGTGGCTACAAACTTGTTGCTTTAATCAAACACCAAAGTTTAAGTCATCATAGCAAACCAAGTACCATAACAATAGACCAATGCATAATCAATACCAAATACGATTGGATGATCACCGACCAATTATGGTTAATAACATACACATAATTAAGTTAAAAATTACCTTAAACTATACACTTAGCTATCCTAGCTCACATCAATCCTAGTCATCAATTTCTTTCTTCTTTGCTAACACTGAAAGCTCCTTTTAGTGCCTTTACAAATGATTTGAAACCCTCCACGGCATACACCTATGCATTTGTATCATTTGGTTGAAGCTAAGGTTGGTTTGTCGTTCAAAGAGAGTTTCATCGGTTCGTTAGGAGGCGAAAGGCATTTGGTAGTTTTGGTAGTTGAGAGGATCAAGAGAGTTAAGATAGGTGGTAGGAGATGGAGTACTTACATGAGAAGTTTTGACATTATCATCATCATCATCGTGTTGATGAGATGACGTGCCTTGATGATGAGAAGATAAGGAGATACGGAATGACGTGCCTTGCCATGATCACTTCAAGGTCGTTGAGTTTGTTTTAGGGCAAGAGGACGCATGACTCGATCAACAATGCCATAAATGCCATTGTCAAGATGAGGAATTGCCTCCATGGCTTGTCATAAATACGATAAGAAAACATGCATAGCGGAAGATTAGCGGTTAGGGAGTATATCTAGCACATTAGATTCTTTTGACGAAAAAATAAGCAAGATTGTATTATTCTTCGGCAACAACACAATACAACATGTGAGCAAGACAAGCGGGAAGATGATCTCGATGTCCTCCTAGTCCGAACATATTTTCTCTAATGAGCTCTTCCCATTGCTTCATGTCGGGGCTTAATTCTTTGGTGAGAATTTGATTTGGATTGAGAGAGACCTTTTAGACTTTATTGGCTACGGTCTACATGACAACCGTTCCAATTCAGAAGTCGACGGAAGTCGTCGCAGACCGGAAGAAACGGTGTAAATATGGGTCCCAATCGGTTTCTCGAGTAAGACTCAAGAGTTGCAAAGGTCCCATCGTTTGTAAAAACGCTTGACCATTGTATGGAATTCGAGAATTTACCAAATTGAGCGAAGAGTAAGAGTTATGATTGCGTGTTGAATCAATAAAGGAGATACAAGATAACCATATTCATCAGTTTATACCGGACTTGGCTATAGAAGTCCAAGAATAAATCTTAGAACAATCGGTTTGTTGATTTGAAAGAGACAATTGAAACGAATTGTACGAGATAAAAAACACACCCTTGTTCGGGAGGTTCTTGGTGATCAAAATAAACTAGATAAATCATTATGTAGTTTTAGTGAGAGAAAAGTAGAGAGAGGGGATGAACAATAAAAGATGGAATATTAGATTAAGGAAAAATAAGAAATGAACATCCACCCCCTCATGGAGAGCCATGAGGGGTATTTATACAAGAGAAAAAGCTAACTATTCCTAGTTAACATAAAAGACCCCTGCGTGATACTGCAGTGGCCAAACTAATACCAATTCACTGATGATCCAGCTTCCACTAAAAGTACATGCTAAACAATCTCCCCTTCAAGATGGCGTCACAACTTGAATTGGTTACATGTTCCTACAATCAAAATAAGAGAAAATCGATAAAATTGAAGTCCCCAGTATTCCTTCATAATAATCTTTGACGATCTACTTGAATACTCCAGCTTTATTTCTTAGCTTGTAGACGAACGAAATGCTGAGGATGACATAGAAGTTTTCCTCTACCGAGACCCGGTTTGATTGGAGTTTTTGAACATAACGTTCCTGCATGACATCAAAACTTCTTCATACGCTTCTGGTCATTAACGAAGTTCTTGAATTAGGCTGCATGTCTCTGAGAACGCATCATATTCTCGCACTTCTGGTCAATAGTCGAATTTATCAGTAATCATGCATCTCATTTGTCATCCTTGAAGTTCTCTTATCCGAATACTTCGGCTTTGATATGAATTATGCTCCGAACTCTTTCGGGGAGCTCCCTCCCAACAGACACACCTTAGACGATAAGAATTGAATACACCGATCTTAAGGGATGGGATGTTATCATAATAAAATTGCTCACTTAGGGAAGCATTCCATATTTGTTTGCATTCAGCTCAATACCGCGAAGTACACACTTTAATCCTTTTAACGAAGTCGAAACGTACAACAAAATCAATTAAGACCCGGAAATGCACTTTTCTCCCTCCAGGAAAGTGCAGATATGAATTACTACACCAAAGTCAATTAAGTCCCGAGTGTACGCAATTTATCCCTCTATGTAGTCAAAATGGTAACATATCAAAGTCAACTAAGTCCCATGTACCTAAATAATTTGTTTCACAAAGTCAACTAAGTCCCGCCTAGGTGAAAAGTTAATTTATCCCCTCGTAGTCAAAACTGTAACATCAAAACGGTAACATAAAAAATCAACTAAGTACCGGATGTACACATTTCTCCCTCCAGGTTGATGACTAACTGAGGAATCATCCTACACATGTGTACATCTTATGCCAACTGGAACTGCTTACTATAGGTCTTCAGAGTGAACAGCCCGTGATTGCATAATCAATGCTTTGTAAGAGGAAGTCGGTACTACTTTTTTTCACTATCGTCTCTTGATCAACACCAAACTAACTCCCCCTTAAACTATTCTGGAGAGGCTAATACTGATGACGCACTAATGGAGACAAACCCGATGAAACTAACCCGAGAGATGAAGCAAAAGTCCCCGACTTGTGACTTTAATCTTTACATCCGCGTGATGAAGAACGATGCAGAGGCAAATCTCTAAATACCATATACTCACTCCCAAAAGTAATATAAAAACCATACAACACCTCTTTAAAACGCCTCAACTACGTGAGACACTGAGTACTGACAATGTAACTCTAACTCCTTAAAGCGATATGCTAAACCCGTTGAGTACTACAACAATTTACTCCTTACATCAGTATAAACTAGATACATCATGTCCTTCACCAAACCGTATATGCCACGAAACAGAGTCATGCCTTCGTTGACGAAAAACAAGACGAAATAATAACACACTCGTAAATATTACTTTAATTCCCAAATAATTAACATCTGAACAAAAACCTCGTGGACATTAAAATTCAATAGTTAGCTATTTTGAATGAAGGGTGATTTTGATAAGATCGTTTTTAGTGTAATGTATTGTTTGTTGTGTTGTTTTATCTGATTTTTTTTGATGTTGTTATGATCATTAACGGATATCGGCTCAAAAATACGCCATACTAACGGCCGTCTAAGTAATAAAACCCAGTCACTTTTACATTACCCGACAACATTTTGTTTTACTACCCGGCTCATATCCATTAATACTCGGACTAACCAATAACACCGGCCCAACAAACTGTAGTTACTTCATGCCCAAATAAAACATAAAAATCAGCCCAGTATACACATTATACTCACTTGGTCTGCATGAATGCCTGATCCATAATTACAAATGCAGCCCAAACCAATTCTAAGCCCAAGATGTATAACAAAAACTTGGTCCAAATTGTGTTGTTGTGGCTCAGTCCAACTCATATCATCACAAATGGCTCAATATTAAGATTACAACTCATATCCATAAATCTCGTGAGCGGTCCACTTTATTTGTGAAAAAGGCCCAAGCAGCCAAAAGCTATGTTGTTCGATTCATCCAAAACTGAATTTGGGTTCAGGCCCATTTAAACCACACCCTAATCTCACTCCAAAAAACCAATCCCAAACATAACGCCCCCATATGATTACTTTGGATACATCTAGAGAACACTAACCATCAATTCTCATCTTACTCATCTCGTATCATCATCATCAAACTACTCTAACCTTTGCTATCACAAATCAACGCGACCAAGCTAAGACCAAGCACGATCTCTTTCACATCTCATCTTCAAGATCTCTATGGAGGTCTCGGGTAGGTTCTAATTTTATTTTGAGTGAGACAATCGAAACAAAGAAAGATGATAACATATTTGTTATTAGTCTTCTTGATTTTTGTAAATGTGAAAAGATGGTTACGACTCTCACCAGATCTAGTGATGATGTTTGTATTTCTTTATTAATCTTGATAAGGTCTTGATAATGAATTGTTATACACGAAAACAAACAATCTGAGATCTTTTGATTTGTCATTTTAATTTGAGTTGTATTGTTGTTTGATGGAGGATGGAGATCGATGTGTTGTGACGCTAGTATTATAGGATTAGATTTGGATTTGATTGCATTGAAAAATTTGTGACGATGGGTGATGTTGATGTTGAGGCCGTGGTTGTTAATGTTGTTTGAGTTGACTCAGTGAGTTGACCGGGTCAACTCGGTAATTACCGAGTTGACTCGGTTGAGTTTTAGTTCGGCTTTAAATAACATCACTCGATCGGTTGATGTTGTAATTCACTGATCATTTTATTTTTGTTTTTTGTGTTTTTTTTTTTTTTCGAAACATATGAGAAGCAACTAGTCAGGTTGTTAGAGAACTTCACTCGTCGGGTTCATTATTGGTAACCAACTAGTTTGTTTCATTAATGAAGCCACATCGTTCGATTCATGAAGCAAAAAAAAACTCGTTCGGTTCATGTTGAAATGAACTCATTCGGTTTCATCTTAATAAGAACTAGATCGACTGACTAGTTTGCTTACTCCAAAAAATGACTCGTTCGATGTACTAAGTCCTTCTTGAAAAATAGCAAAAACAAAATCTGGTGATGTCTTTATCATCAAAACGCAACCAGGAAAAATCAGACCTAGATTTTGTTGCGTGACATTTAAGCACAAAGAAAATGAAAAGAAAACCAAAAAAAGGTGAAATAAGCTTATAAAAGATTTGAAATGAACTGTAAACAAATAATCACCATACAGTTATCTTGTGACATTTTTTGGAGAACAAAGGAACAAAAAAAAAATTCATAAAAAGTGTAAAAAGAAATGATGAACAGTGAATAGTGAACAGTAACCGGAACATGAACAACAAACACATGATACAAAACACCCCCGGTTAGCTCTTGATACCAATTGTACGAGATAAAAAACACCTTTTCGGGAGGTCTTGGTTGATCAAAATAACTAGATAAATCATTATAAGTTATAGTGATAGAAAAGTAGAGAGAGGGGATGAACAATAAAAGATGGAATATTGGATTAAGGAAAAATAAGAAATGAACATCCACCCCCTCATGGAGAGCCATGAGGGGTATTTATACAAGAAGAAAAAGCTAACTATTCCTAGTTAACATAAAAGACCCCTGCGTGTCCAAAACTAATCCAATTCATGTGTAAGACGCCAGCTTCACTAAAAGTGAGGCTAACACGAATATTAGTAAAGAGACGCTCGATGTTGTTGGATTTGTAGTAAGCTTGATCAACAACACGACCTAACGTGAATGTTCGGTTTCAAATAGGTTTGTAGAATTGGGCAATGGTAAATAGGAGTAGCTGGTGAAATTTTGGATACTTTTGTGGTATGTAGATTAAAGTGAGAGGATATATCGGTTGTAAGTAGCTTTTCGGCATTTGTCACCTATAACAAGTAAACAACAACATAAAAGATACAAAAAAAATATAATAAGAAGAAAATAATTTTTTGAAAAATTACAAAATAGGGACAAGGATTACATCAACTTTAAAAGTAAAAACCTGATAAGAAGTGATCCAATGTTCCTTAATTTATTTTTGACTTAATCAAGGATGTCGAAGGATATATATTAGTTTATATATTGCAACAATCTAGACAATAACCCAAAACACTCCATTATCAATATAAAATTATGTCTAAGCAAGTGTCAAAAATTATGTATTAAAAGTGTAGATTTTTTTTTGAACACGTATAGTATTGTTATTCATGACTTGACGAAGAAAGGGTTAAATAGTGTTTTGTTTTGACTAGAAATCATCTTAAAGCATTAAACCAAATGCCCCTTTATTTTATGCCATTTATAAGATATATCAAGATATATATGAATTATATATCTTGATGACTTATACAAGTTAGTTAAGTGTTTATACAAGTGACAAAACTATGGTGATGGTCATTTCGACTCTAAAAATTGATCCTAAGAAACTAGCCAAACACCCCTTTAATTTTATAACACATTTTCTATTGATTCGAAAAGTATACATTTAGGAATGTACGTTTTGATGGGCAAAGTAATGTTGTTTTAACATGTTTTTGGCATGAATCAACAATGTGTAAACTTTGTTTTAAAATTTAAAAAAGTTTGTATGTATATTTATAAAAAATTAAAAAAAAAATTGTGACTCAATTAGTGTTTTGATTCAATCCTATCAAGGTTGTAATGTTCCTATGACTACGGGTATCATTGTAGTTATTGAATTCCTAGACCAAAACAAAAATTATGAAAATAAACAAAAATACCCAATTTTGATTAAGAACAAATTTGGATGAGATTAATCAAAAAAGGTAAAAAAAACTTACAATGGATGTTGTTGATTGACTTGTTGGTAATTTCCCCTTGCAAATTTTGGTTTATTTAATGATTTGAGGTTTAATTTTTGAAGTTTTTGGTGTGGGTGGTTCGTTCACGATAAATATGCAGGTAGAAGGGAAGAAGAGAGAAAGAAAAAAAAATGAAGTTAGGTTAATATAATACCGAAAGAAAGGGCGTGTTTGGTTTTTTTCCAGATAGGCGGTCCCCTTAATTAATTAAGGGGGCTGCCCATTTTACACGGGCGGCCCCCTTAAGTTTGTTTCATCCATAGTGTGTCTATGATCTTCATGCAACTAATCCTACTTCTATGTTAATTTTATAACATTAAGCTTGCACTTCTCCTCTACTGAAGTTTGCTATGTGGTCATAGAAGATTTCCATTTTGTAGACTGATCGGTTGAAATTACACTAAATATATATATAATATATATTAAAATATAAAATATATAAAGAAGTGTAAAAACAGCATCAATATACCGAAAGATAGTATATAGAGTTTATCTCCGGAGTCGAAAATCCCAACAGGGCTGGAATGGTAAAAAATACGATACGAATGAATTGAAGGTTTTGAATCGAGAAACAATTGTATTTTGATTTTTAACTAGATAAAACTAAAATTAATAAATGAAAACTAAAATTATTCTTCGTGAACAAGCATGGAAAATTGGAACCTTAATTAAAACTACGGGGAGCAGAAATAGTTATACGGATAAATACCTAAACTACGGGAGCATAAATAATGGCAAATGAAATCCTAAGAAATCTACGGGGAACATAGTTAGGCTAAAAATAATTAACTAAATTAATTAAAACTAACAAACTAAATTAAACATGCAATTATAGACTACCAGGAATTAAAACGCAAGCTACAACAAAAAATTACAAAAATAAAGATCCATAAAATTAATTTAAAAATTTAAAATAAATTAAAAATATTCTAACTTAAAAGAAAATGTAAATAAAATTTCAATCGGTACAGTTTAAAAAGCGAACAAAACGGTAAGAAACGAAAAAGTCGGGCTCGTAAACGGGCCCGGAACTGAAATTTGGGCAAAAATCACCCTACACAAGTTTTAATATTTTTAATATAAACTAACTGATTAAACAAAATTTTATTAAAAAGAAAAATATTTTTTTTTGTTAATTTATTGTATTTTTTATGAATTTTCTAAAGATTATAAAAAACTATTTAAAACTATTAAATATAAAAAGACAGAAAATAATAACTAACAAAAACTCTGAAAAATCAAATTAAATAAAAGAAAAAAGTTTGAGGAATCCAAAAAATATAAAAAGACCCAAAAAGTTGGCTGTAGCATATTATATTAATTAATTAAAAGTAATTAAACTAATTAAATCTAAACCTAATTTAAATTAATTAAATTAAATAAACTAACTAATGTTAACCTAAGGGACTAACAGTGAAAGGACAAAAGGACAAATGGAGTAACAAGCTAACTAACCACAGGGACTAACTGTGTTAACTAGAAAAGAAGAAATTACACAAATGGTCCCTGAAGGAGAACCCGATTACAACCTAAGTCCTAAGTGCTTATTATCAAAAAGCTATAAAAGAAAAGTTGTTAAGGGGCTTAAGGGGAGCATTTTTCATAAAAGGTGCACAAGCTGAAAGGGTCTAAATAAGCTAAAAAAGTGAGCTTATTGGGCTGACAGAAGCTTATTAAGCTTACAAGCTTATTGAGCTTTTTCTTGGAGCTTAAGAGCTCAATATAAGCTGAAAATGGATTTAACTAACAATACTAAGCTATGTCTACCTATTCTAACTAAATTCAACAGAAATAAGCCCTAAAATAAGCTAATACAAGAATAAGCTAACTTAACTTAATTGTAAACAAACAGAAAAAGGGCTACTTTGCAGCCTAAATAAGCTACCCTAGAGGGGGAATTAAGCTACAAGATCTTGGGAGCTTAAAGGACTAGTAAAAGGCTATAAATAAAAGCTAAAATATCCTAAGGCTTAATACAAAATAAGCAAGAAAAATGGGCTGATTTATGGTGCTCAGCACCAGGGTAAGTGCCAAACAGAAATAAGGGGCTTATTTGCTTAAGCCAAATAAGCTCAAAATGGCTTAACTTTTGAAAACAACCTCAAACAGATTTAGAGAGAATGGAAATGAGCTTATGCTCAAAAAATTAGCTTTTAAGAACAATAAAAAGCTGCTGATTTTTTAGCTTGAAAGTCAAGGGTTTTCAAGAAAAATACATTTGACAACACTTTGACTTTTTGGTCAAATAAAAGGGACAGAACTTAAGAGTCTTAAAAAAAAATGGCAATGACTTAAAACAAGCTCAAAAATGCTTTGCTTAAGCTGTCCCAACAGCTTAAGCTAAAAAGCTAATTTTTTATAAAAACTTAAC
>BQNB010122342.1:0-20301 GCA_026074375.1 Tanacetum coccineum
TCACCGGGTCGATACATAATCTATCTAAATTACAAAGATAATTATTGGTACTGAAGAAAGACGTCATGGACCCAGTGATGCAATGCACAACCCTTGTCTCATTTGTCACGGAGATACATACGTTATCTATTGACATCTTACTCTGAGATAGTTGATATTGAATAAGTGGCAGTTAGCTCCAGCCTCCGATTACTAAAACCAAAGTGCACAAATCAAGTCTAGAGCCAAGAGAGATCATCAATTATAAATCTCATTAGGACACAATCCATATATAACATATTTGGTTCACCTTTAAACAACATTTGTTAACAAAGAGTCCTACGCATTATCCTTGAGATCTTGCCAGAACATTTAGAGTGACACTCTTTACAATTCACAGTGACGAATGGGAATCCTTCTAGAGTCAACTTTAAACAGCTCTGCGGTAGGTGACTTGCAAGATTCTATATGAATCAAGCTTGTGCCAACTGGATATTGATTTGGTCTAGTATATGAATTGATGACTTAATCAGAAAGATAGTAACTATCTGATTCACTCTTATCGTATTGTCTCCTTTGAGACGTTCTGGTAATGAGAACAAGCAAGCATGGAGAATCTAATAGATCTGTGTTAGAAGATCCTATGCTTTGAGCTGGAAACCTTGTCAAAGAGATTATTTAAATCTACCTGATCACATGTATAGTATTTATACTATAAAACGGGGAACCGGTGATTATCGCAACCTAAAATTGACGAATGACAAAGACATTTCGTCCATATCTGTTGTTTATTACTAACATTCAAATGCAGGTACAAACGTCGGTGTTGCAGCCTCATTCCAACAAAGTTGGATTCATTACCACATGCTCATACTCAAGCTTTCAAAGTCCATCATTCAACATCAAGATTGTTGATACTACACTTCCACATCATCAAAGAACTTCAGAGTCAAATAAAGAATAGTCTATTGGGGAAGATTGTTAAACTTATGTTTATATAAGTAAAAGAAGAATGCCATCAGTATGAGCATGTTGGTCAATAGCACAAGTTGATCAAGAAAGTCAAATCAAAATGATGCAAGTCAAGGAGATGATGCAAGATAAAAGATCTCAAGAACCCAAAGTCAAAGATGAAGGCTTAAGATCAAAATCACATAAATGACACAGAAAGAATGTCATCGGTCGTCTAAAGCATGAATAAACAAAGCCATTACAAACAAGAAAAGATAAAGACAAGACCAAAGAAGGAAAACCTCAAACGTCATATCTTTAAAATTGGGAAAGATAAAGTCAAATCAAGATAACCTCCATCAAGAACGTCAATGTTAGGGAGATCAAAGAAGACTTTAACATTCGGGAAGATTGTTAGCCTTATTTTTATATAAATCAAACAAGAATGTTATCGGTCGTCTTAGTCGTAATTAGTGTTGTTATGTAATAAGCTAGTTGGGATTCACTGACTTGGACTTTAAGCTAATATTGTCTATGTTTCGGGCTCAAAGCCCAAGATAAGCCAAGCCCGACCCGTTTAGAAAGCCCATACGCCAACTTGGAGGCTAAGGGTATAAATATGACCCTCTCTACACATGGAGAGGGTGTTGGTTACATTTGTATGTGTTTCCTCCCAATCTAATTATTCTCTCTTAGTTTTCTCTCTCTAGTTTCTATCTATATTTTTATTCTACTTATTTCGGCATATAGGAGCTTATTAGTATTGCTTATTGTTGTGTTATGGATTAAGTTAGTGGGATAACAAAAGTTGTACCCTTCAATATTTTAGGATTATTTATTGCATCCGTGGTCCTTAAACTTATAGGTTTAATTTCAGCATTGGTCCCTTATCTTTTAGTTCACACATGTAACTTTCCCGCCTATTATAAATATTAAATGATATACTTGACAACATTTTGCATCCAGCCGTGTGAGAAATAGTCACCTGCATTGTATCCAATATTACCCATTTGAATCAAGAATACCTTTCCCTAACATTGGAATGACCAATTTTATTTTCTTCATTATATATTTTCTCGTGTTTAGTATGTTTTTGTAACTTTTACAAGTCAATTCGGTAGTGTTTCAAACAATTTATTTTCCTGTAATACTTACTAAAACTGCCATATCCAAACACCTGTTTAACTTAGAATCTGCACTTCTAGTCTTGTATATTTGAAATGACAGTTTGAGTCCAAAACATGCATGAAATATAGTTTGACTAAAAAAGTCATATTGTATTTAGAGTCATTGACCTGACTCAAAGCAAAGCAATCCCATAAACCTTTAAAATGGTCAAACTGACCTAAAACAATATAAAGCAACTAACTTGTTTAGTATTACATGGATGTTAAACAAAAACTAACTTGAAGCAGAAGCTTTCGACTTTGAGGCACTTGAAGTTGAAACCTTCAAAGTCTTTTAAGTGGAAGCCTTTGAAGCAATGAAGTTGAAGCCTTTGAGGCACTTAAAGTATAAACCTTTAAATTTGAAGCCTTTTGTATGGCAAAGTAATATTGAGGAATATCCTCATCACTAAAGTCATCATACCATTTGCGCAAACTTTTGTATGGCCCTTTACTTGAAGCTATGACCGTAACTTCTCCTTCACTTGATACTTCATCATCACTTGAGACTTCATGACTAGTTAGTTCTTCATCACTTGAGAACACATCATCACTTAAGACTTCATCATCACTTGATGATATTACAATGACTTCTATAAACATAACAATGCAACATAACATTCAAAATAAACAACAAAATTTAACAATGCAACATAATACATTTGACCATAGTATCACAGACTAAGACATTACAAACTACTTACTAACCTTTGGAAACCTTTGTTTCTTTGGTGAACTTTATTTCTTTGGCGACCATAGTATCTAACAAACAACAAATTAGGGCAAACACAAATTAGGGGAAACATAAATTAGGGCAAACACAAATTAAAAAAATAGGATAGATATTCACTATAATTGAAGGCTAAATGCGACAATGGTGTGTTCGAGATAGGCAAATAAGAATGATCGTCCCCTAAAAACAAATTTTCAAATATGGTCCATATGGTTGTACTTCAACAAATGGATGAAAATGCCCCTACCATACCAGTTTAATTAGATGGAAAATTGGTCAACGGAGCAATCAACCCAATAAGGGGGTATTTGGATTATGATAACATAACACGCTTGATCCCTCACATACATTCGAAAAATGATTCCACGGTTGGTACCTCAACAGATACAAAGTTTCGCATTTAGTCAAGTTTTCAATAAATTTGATAATGTTAACTACAAGTTTCATCCCTGAACCCTAAAGTGTACCTTTTAGTTTGCCGAGTAATTTTCCCTCCCCTATAAGTAAACCTTTCAAGTATCACCAAAACAAATCACCTCCATCCATTTTATTTAGATATCAAAAGTTACATTTTACTTTCATCTACAAGTTCTTCAAATGGTTAAAGGTGATGATGAAATCAAGGTATCAGGAGAAATTAATGTTGAGTTAGGCACTCACAAACTGATAGAGAAGCTTAGACAAGAAAAAGATAGTCAAGAAGAGGCTCTTAGAGAGTTTAATTCCACACTAGAAAACGTCTTACAGAAACTAAGCCATGAGAAAGATAGTTTTGATGACTTTAATGGTTTTATGTATGACATGGATGATGATGCTAGTATAAGTGGTAAGTTAAGTGAGCAATTTGGTTGGGATTTGCCTGAGAAGGATTCACCAAGTACTGAATTTGATTGGCAAGATGACCCCTTCCATGAAATTGAAGACTTATTTGTTGGGTTAGATCAAGCAATTGAGAATGCGGTTGTTCAAAATAATGTTCAGCAAGCGGTTGTTGGAGAGGTTTTTTTCAATCCACTTGTTCATGAAGAGGTTGCTGAAGAGGTCATAGAAATGGCTAATGATCAAGATGAAGCACTATCTGATCAAGAAGTGGCTGATGATTCTTTGGATGATGAACCGAATAAAGAAAGAAGACCAAGGAAGAGGATTAAAGTCACCCAATAAGAGATGGTCAAGATTATAACCAAAGCAAGGCTGATTAAGACTAATTGGTGTCTTTGGTATTTGGTAGTTGATATTTTGCTAAGTTTTATGATGTAATAGTTAAGTTGTAACATTCGGATGTTTATGAAAAGCCTACAAGTTAGGCAATTTTTGACAATCTTACGCATTATGATCACGCATATTCAAATAATTTGGCTTGCAATGGTCAAACAAAGTATTTTATATACTAAAGGTATGACAGGGTTAGTATGCATTATGGTTTAACTCCAAAATAATTGACTATCTTTTGAAGTGACATTTGCATTTTAAAGGTATGGTAAAACTGGGAATGAATCGACCACACACCCAAAAAAGGGTCAACGTCATTGTAAAATCAAAACACAAGCAAGATACATAAACGCTAACATATATTCACGGATTACACTAGGTACGCTACCAAAATAGAATTTGGGACATGACCCAAACTCAACCATCATCCCCATCTACATAAAACCATGAAAGATACTATTCAACATAATCATCATCCCCATCTACATAAAAAACAAAAAAAGATAATCCATATATCCAAAAACTAATCAATAGATACTCAGAACTATAAGAAAATCTCTCTTTTTATAGACTTGAAGAAGCACTTCTGCTATCATTTTCCTTAGCTCCAACATCCTAAGCACTTCCTTTTGGGAAGACTGCTTAAGAAACTCGGCTTATTACACTACTAATGGACCACCAAACACATTCAGCTTAGATGTCAACAGTCTGAGTTCATTAACCCTATTGTACAACACATCCCATAATTGGCTTAATCCAACTACAAATTGGAGATCTGCGTTGATATCCCTCTGAATATAGACTGACATTGCATCAAGCATATTGTTGGAGTTTCCGGCAGTTGTAAGTTCATGTAGACTTGGGAAGTTGTCCATTGTTTTATATTGTTGTTGACTGTGTTGTCTTGTATTTGGTTTGAAAATGATGTTGGGTAAGAACACTTAAATAGCAAAAACTAACTTAAGTTAGTGGTTACTGATAACGCTCAAATTATACATGTTTTTATAAGCGTTATCAATGATTTTATATATATAAATTGGTTAATTATAAGAACTTCTGGTATAGAATAGAGTATATTTGTCATTGTAGGTTCTTGGGATGTTTTGTGGAAGAAAATAGAAGAATACACGAATATTTGAAACTTAAACGAAAAAATAATTGAAGATAAAGATCTCCCGACACATGTTCACTGTTTTAGTCATAACTCGGTCATACGAACTCCGTTTGACGCGATTTTGGCAGCCACGCGAAGATAATTTAGTTATCTAGAACTTCAAAAAAGGCCAAGTGCTGAAATTGCCATAGGTACGCCGCACATTCAAAAATGTGCGGCACACTTTTCATCAAATTTAAAAAAATTAAAGGCAATTAAATGCTAAGTGCATTAACACCCGATGTGCGGCGCACAAATAAGTTTGTGCAGCGCACTTTGGCTCCTAAAAAGCCTATAAATACCCTCTTTGGCTCCCTCATTTCACACACTCTCACCCTTAACCCCCAATTTGTTTGGAACCATCAGAATTGGTGTATTTGGTGATAAAGGCTTGAAAAACCTTTGATCCAAACCACCATTGATAATACCATCATCACCACCATCGACTACCACCACTCTCCAACATTAATTTCTAGATTTTAATCCATCCAAGGAAGTAGCATTGAAGTGTAATTCGAATCTATAAGCGATTGTGACAGAATTGTTCATAGTTTCTAGGTTTTGCTTTGAATATAATAAAGTGTCATTGGGAAATTCTTATGAAATCACCATCATTTGCTCTGGAATTTGAAAAATCTTGTTATCCTGTTGAATATATTATTATTGAGATTGTTTAGTTTCATAATGTGTTTGTTATTTTTTTTCTTTTTTATTTCTTCTTTGATCATGGAGTAGTCATCTTGTGTTTGTTTGGGCAATATGTGATCTTGGATATGGAGCGTTTGGATATATGTTTATTGAATTGGTAAAACATATTTTATATAAGAATATAGGCTGAAAGGGTTCTTTTATATATGTGTTTAATCATTCCACTTAATATATTGGTTATAATAACTTATAAAGGCCGAAAGGATTTGTTGTTATTAATCGATATAATCACTCTTATATTATAGGCGCTGAAAGGATTGTAAACTGTGATATCTTTATTCTCAAAACTTATAAACACTATCCTAAACACTTCATTGTCTTAGTGATCATTACCAAAACAAACATACTTTAATTCCTTGTTTGAATCATCTTTTTAATCGCTTTCGTTATAACATTCGATATATTCAAGATTTGGTTAATTTGATCCGTGACAATCTTATTAACCTTAGCACCATAATTACAAACTGTGAAAACTTTAATTCCTATGGAAGCTAACTGAGTACTTACCTAATACTATATTACACTCAAATAGAGTATATTTTCCCGAATGTTGTGTTTTTGGTCAGAATCGGTATTTTTAGTATTATAAATTTAAAGCTTGGAAAACACACATCAAGTTTTTGTCGCCGCTGCCGGGGAATTTTTTAAGTTGTTATCAGTTTGTTGCTTGTTTTTGGTGATATTTTGTTACTCATAAATTTATCTACTGTTTGTAATACAAAATTTACAAGCTCGACGTACCATTTTCTGGCAAACGGAACCCAAAATTTGTTTTTTCTTCAGAAACTACGCCGCACATTATATTTGTGCGCCGGTTTTTCTGAAAACCCAGGAAGTACGCCGACTCATACCAAGAACGCCACAACATTTCTGCAGAAATTTCAATAGCAGAACCTGATTTGAAACCAAAACCAAAACCAAAATAAAAAACCAAAACTGCTTCCTTGTGTCTCATAATCATTTGATTATAAGACTTGTAAATTTGTGAAAATATATTTTATCATCTTTTTAAAAAAAAACTAAATTTTTTTACTTTTTTTTGTTATTGATAATTGCATTTATTTGATTGTATTTTCCTTTTATCATTCCTTCTTATTTAGTTTTATCTGCTTAATCGTTATAACCTAATATATATATATATAATATATTATAATATATAATATATATATATATTGTCCTATATATATATATATATATATATATACTATATTTCCAAAAAAGATGGCGCACTTTTCCTAAGTATGCCGCACTTATCATCTAAACAAAAAAAACAATAAACCATTTATCCTTATTTTTTATATATAGTTAAAATATATATAATTATCATACAAAAAGGTAAAAATATAAATATATAGATAAAAATAATTTACTTTATTTTAAAAGATTATCGTATTAACCTTAATTGTATATATAATATATATATAAAAATGTCTTTTTGCAAAACCCTTAAAGTATGTATAAATCTAAGATCTTGGGAAAAACAACTCGTAAAACCATTATCTAAATTAAATAAAAATATAAAAAAGAAGACTTGTAAAATTAAAACTATCAAAAAAGAATCCGTCGAGGTCGAGGTACTCAAATCTTCAACTCAACATTCTTACGTTAATGACGTTTTCGCCTTAAATATATCTGAAGAAGATTTCGAACCTCAACCTAATTCACCACTTCAATAAATAATAATTTTAGACCCCGATGATCAACCCATGTGGGAAAGTGCTAAGACTGTAGCACCGACTCCTAATTCTGTCATTGTTTGACCCGATGTTGACGACAACTTTGTTATCAATAACACCCGCTTGAAAATGATTTTGGAAAATAAATTCGATGGTCAATTGCTGGCAGATCCGCATGACCACATCCGTGAATTCCTCGCAATCTGCAACATGATCAAATATGGTGAAACTCAAAGCGAAGCTGTTACGCTTTTGATATTTCCCTTTTCCTTGTGCGATAAAGCTAAAACCTGGTTTAACAAACTTAATGAAGAGTCTATAACATCGTGGGAACAAATGAGAAAAGCTTTTATAAACAATTTCTTTCCACCTTTGTTATTTAACCGTCTTTTACTTAAAATCCGAAATTTCTCTCAAAACGAATGTGAAAGTTTAACCGACGCTTGGTTACGACTCAAGAACATGCTTCAAAAATGCCATGGGCACGGTCTGACCAAAGGAGCTATTATTCAAATATTCTATCACGGTCTAGACGAACCCACTCAAGGAATCCTGAATGAAACAGCCGGAGGAATCTTCCTTTACAAAAGTCCGAATCACGCTTTTAAATTTTTTGATGACAAAGTTCTTTTCAAACTTGATTGGTCCACTAAATCTAAAAATGAACATCATTAAAAATCTATTGCTTTCGCGATGGCACGCTGATGTGTGAACATCGTAAAGCAAATTACATCCAACCTGAAGGTTATCAAAACCGAGATTCTCATGATCCGTATTCTCACCAATTCCTTCATGATTCTAATGATTCAGAGAAATCGCTCACATAATTAAACAATGATGTGAAAAATGATCTCGAAGATTTCAAAAGATGTATCCGTAGCATGAGAACTGTTCATTCTAAACTTTATGAAAGAGATGATCAATCTAAAACTGATCTCGAAAAAACAATAACCAAATTTTTGGATGGTCAAAGAGTTGCAAATATGTATGTCAAGAAGAATGTTAATGATATGATTTTAAAAATGAAGAAAAATGAAAAAAATTTCCAAAGTATATTTAAAAACATGGAAAGAAAAATGGATGAGTAGGAGAAGTCTCAAAACATCGCGTTAGGAAAAACCAATATGACTGACTCACCTCCTCCTCAAGCTCACACCGAGCACATGAATGTCGTATTCACCGAGAGTGGAAAGTCTGATGATTCTTTAAAAATTTAAAAAGACCAACCACCTCTTATTATCATTAACAATAAAATATAAAAGGATAAACCTATTAAGACAATAAAAAGGGACTATTGCATGGTCAAAACAAAAGAATATCCCTTCCGTGAGTACATACCAAAAATACCATACTCTTAATAATAATAATAATAATAATAATAATAATAATAATAATAATAATAATAGTAAATAATAATCATAATAAACCTATAAAAAATAAAATTAAAAAAATATATAAAAAAACTAATATATAAATAAAAAAATGTTTTCAAACTTTGTGGGTGTGTTCGTTGGAAACCCTTACGAGACTATAACTAGTCCACTCGGACCACCGATGGGTTTAAAGGCCTGTTGCATACGCTAAATGTAACCGTGTTGCCTACGAAAGTGTGCTTTTGTATTTTATGTTTTTTTGTAGTTGTGTTTATTTTGCAGATTAAATAAATAAGTAAAGCTTAGATCAATGGTACTATTACATTTAGGAGCTGATATATTTGGATTATTATATTACATAGAATACACATGACGGCATTCTGTTTCGCGTCGTATATTTAAGAATTCAACCGAGCACTTATGAGCCTCGGGAAGTCTCATTTCACTTATATTTATTTTTCCCGTTTGTCATACTTTTAAGTTATTTTCTGATTACGCATAATGCTCAACTTAAGTGTGGGGGAAAATAAATTGAAAAATCATACTCATTATTAAAAGTATAAACTTTGTTGATCCTAACTCAAATCTTGCTAACCTTGTAAAAGGCTTAGTTGTATTGAATAGATTCAGGACAACTATGCTAAAAACTTTGTTAATACTAAAGAGTATGCGGAATCGACTCTTTAATACTTAGAAGAATATCAATGTAACAGTGATTTGTATGAACAATGTATTAAACTGTATGAACAATGATATAATCAAAAAGCTCTAATATTATTATGATGAATAATACGAGTACTCTATCTAGTACTAGGGTTTACAACCTTGATGCTACGAATGTGTCTATGATGTGATGATTTAAAACCATAACCTAGAATCTCCTTTTATACACCAAGGAGTCCTTTACAAGATAACTACAAATCTTCTAAAATTCTATAAGATATCAACATATCTTCTAACTATATAAGATATACATTGAATAAGTCCATACATATCACTAAACACATCTTTATCTCTTCAACAGTCTTAATCTTCATGCATAAGTGTTAAGTCCTTCAGCAGTGTTAAGATAATACTGGTAGTATTAACTTTACTCTAGTTAGTACTGTTAGTTATAACTCAAGCAGTACAAACTTTTGGCTTGGCAGTAACCTTTAATTCCCAACAATCCTCCCCTAAACTTGTGATTTACCTTTAAATCATCAAGTATATGAATTAAACCTTCTGTGCTGAGAGGATGCTTCCAAACACTTTACTGTCTTGGTCTGTTTACTAGTATGGAGATTTTCCTTAAAAGCTCATCTGTTATCTCTGATTGTTGATCCACTTGCAGCTTGTTACACAACATCAAAGTCATAAGCCCTCTTATCAATGGATAATCTTTCTCAACCAGCATGAAAATATCATGTCCTCTATCTATAGACACATGATGAACACCACATGTATCATATAACCTCCATGTCAATGGATCATGCATATATCTTTGAGACTTTCATAACTCATCATCATCAACAGGTTTAAACAATCTCTTCAACTCTACCTAAAGTTCTCTTTCTTTATCTTCAGTAGGTTCTGTTGAGTTGAATCTTTCATGAAATAGACTCCATAGTTTGACTAGATCATCCCTGTCAAAATTCTTTAGCATATCTTCAAAGATCTGATATACCTCTGTGTGATTACCTACTCTGATGATCTTCCAATACATTCTTGAGTCTTTAGTGTAAACTTCCTAGTCAATGATTAGGTTTTTGGTTTGTAAGGCTTCAACATTCATCCTTTCTTCTAGAACTATGATCATTAACTGTTGTAGTTGTTCTTGAGACAATTCATCTGATTCTTTATCTTTTGATTCTTCAGCTGGTTCTGATCCTTCTCCTATCGTTTGTCTCTTTGAACATTCTTCCACCAGTTTTCTTCTGCACTCTCTTTGAAGACTTCCACTACAACTTTTGGACTATATCATCACTTTCCCATTGGAGTAAAAGAATTTACCCTCTTAACTGTTGCTTACAAATAGAACATTAATTTCATCAAAAATAGTATCCTCTCAACAGCTATATGTAGACTATCCCATAATCTTGATATAGTTACACATAAAAGAACCTTTGTTGAGCCTGTATGAGAGGCATGTTCCTCCTTTGTTGAGATTTTGTTGGGAAAATTTTCTTTTTCTTTCATTTATAAGCTCTACAAGCAATTTTGCTTTGTTAGCTTTAGAGTATCTTTCTGTTTCTTGTGCTTGTAACCTGTAAGCTAACTCTTCATCAGCTTTAATTTGAGCTTGTATGTTATCCCATTCTTCAGGTTTAAAAGTGCTTTCTTCTTCATGAACACTGGAAATCCTTTGCCTCTCTTCTTCATCAAATTGTTCTTGAAATCTTTGAGCTTCTTTAAACCCAAGCCTTTCTTGTTCTAGCTGTATTAGGTCTTGTCCTGTGTAGGCTCAGATTCCTCTATTATAGCTTTACCCTTGTCTTTTCTTTTTGCTGCACTCCTTCTGATGTACACTAAACCTTCAGCAACAACATCATCAACATAAACACCATCAGTTTTAGGACTAGTAGTACTAATTTCTGCACCAGTAGTATTAAGTGATACAGTAGCAGTACTAATATCTTCAGCAGTGGTAAATTCAAAATCAGCTTCCATTTCATGATCATGCCTCCCCTGAGTCTGTGCACCCATCTGTACCAGAGTAATTCCCTCATCATCATTAATTTGAGCAATCTTCCTCCCCTGTTTGGAAGGATCCTTTTGAGTTAAAATTTCTGTATCCGAATCTTCTTCCTCTGAGAGAAACAGTCTGCGTTTTCTTCTTGACTTATTGAGCTTATCCTCCAACCTCTTGACCTTCTTGATAAGATTGGTATAGGCAGCACCATACACTTTCTTTGTCTGTTGTAGGTCAGTTTCCAAAGATACAACCCTATCTGATAATTTTGTAACAAGATCCATCAATTCATTATGTTGCATTCTGCCCTCATCACTTCTAAGTGTGTGAACTCTTAGGAGAGGTGAATCATGGGGCATGGCAGGGGTCTAATCAATGTTACCACTGCCCTGTCCTGCATCTAAGCTAGAGTCAGTATTGGCAGCCCCTCCATGTCTGACATCCACACATGTGGATGCAGCCTCATTTGCTACATGGGTTTGAGTAAGAGAACTAGGCCGAGGAACTTCAGTTTCCTGTCTGATAAAATCCTAAGAAGTTGGTGAGGGGTGAGCTGCTAGTTAAGTAGGCTATGATGGCGCCCCTGCGGAGTATAGATGGTACACACACTAGGGATTGTTGATACCCTTCACCCTAGAAAAATCTGACCCTTGAACAAGCATTGTTTTGAAACAAAAGAGTGTCCACAACCCAGTATAATCCCTTGGAAGCTTCTTCATATTGCCTAAATAGATTTTAGTAAAGGGGTAGGAGCAATATAAATTCTTTTAAGAGGTAGAAGCAGTCTTTGGCTGTTAAAAAAGATTTTGTATAAATTCTTGGATACATAAAAAATTATAGTCATACTGTCCCCAAGTTTTTTCACCATGAGCCAAATCAAATATCAGTTTTGAAAAATTAAAAGTTTTGTTTGTGGCCAAGAAAATGATAGCAGTTGCTATATTGCTACTAAATTGTTCCCAAGCAGTTTTCTTGGAACTTAAACAGTGAAGGATGGTATGGATCAAAAATCTCTACTGAGGGGAAAAGTGTCCCTTTTGAAAAGTTAATTTATCAGAATTAAACACATACCCCATTAGAGCAAGTTGCTCAAAAATTTCTATAGTAGGCAGATCACTAATACCATCAGAGTCTTCTAACTTAGAGAATGTGATTATCTAATAGAGTGCCCTTAGAAAACAACCATTGACTTTCCCATCTATTGTAGCAATGATTTCCATGTCTCCATTCTTAAGTGTGCTTGCAGTAGCAGTTTACCAAAACTGTTCTATGAGAGAAACATGGATAGTTGGACTTTCAGTGAGGGCATACCTAATGTGACTTGCGGTGAGAAAATCAACTATCTGATGAAATCTTTCACTTCCTTCTGAATTTTATAAGTAGGCAACCATTTTTCGCTTGTTACAGAATTCCAAATTCACCATTGATTGAGAAAGGACTATTAAGTGCGGGATTATGAATCGTTTATAGAGAGAAGAGTGGTTTGGTAAGTCAATTAAGATAATATAGGTTACACTTAAGGTTTTGATTGGACCGACTAAATAAAAGTTGTTCTTATCTTGAAGCAGTCGAAGGATTTATAGAAAGATCAAGAATTATCCCAATTAAGGAAACCTAAAGCGAGTATTGGCGGAATATCTTCAATGGCTAAATTTAAATAATTAAGGAGAACTTTTATAACCCCAAACAGTACTAACGGTCTTCTAGCAGTACTAGAATTTAGCCTAGCAGTACTAAGTTATGCCCAACAGTACTAACTTTGGAGATACCAGTTTTAAAACTTAATTTGTTCCAAAAAGTATTTTCCTATCATCAATCGTGATTCGCACAAGCACTCTTTTTTTTTTTAATTCCTGACTATATCTCTCAATTCTTTTTCCCTCACCAATTCACTCTATCTGTTTTTATCACACATCTCTCTTTCTGTTTTTCAGCTCACAATATCTCTTAATTCTTTTTCTCACTAATACACTCTTTCTGGTTTTGTTTCACACAACTCTCTTTTTGTTTTGAACTCACTATTTCTCTCAATTCTTTTAAGCTCACTGACAGACATAAATTTGATTTCAAGAAAAAGATTTAAAAGACTTCCCAACTCAGGTGTAAACTTAGCATTAACCCTTGTCAAGTTATCCCTAAATCCATTCTAGCATTAATCAACAGCAAACTTCAACAAACTCCACTACTTGTATCACCAATTCCAATCATACTGCTTTGCTTATCCTGCAAGTGTTAGTCCAAAACTAAGAAAACATAATCCAAAGCATTTTCTTCTAAACAATAGTAATTATAACTAACAGTGTTAACAAGCACTCTTAAGTATAACTAATACTAATTATACTTAGCAATACTAAGTGACACAACTAACAATATTAATCCTTTACAAAACTTTACAAAGACACAAAGAGATTAAAACTTTAAGGGTTTAGCATTCCAATACTTGCAACCAAGTATTGAAACCTTCCCACATCTATAGCTTTTGTAAGTAAGTCTGCAAAATTGTTATCTGTGTGTATTTTAACCACTTGAATTAACTTTTTATCATTGCAGTCTCTCATAAAATGATATCTAATCTCTATGTGTTTTGTTTTAGTATGAGAAACAGGATTCTTAACAATACATATAGTACTATTATTGTCAATATTAATCATGGTGTGCATAAAAATTAAAACCCTAAACCAGCATTGATTTTGATCGAGTACCTGTCCTACAGCAACTGCAGCAGCCACAATTCAAAGCTTCAATAAGAGGTGGCAACCACAGTTTGCTTTTACAAAAACAACAGCCATGATATCAATCTGCATCCTAGGAACTAACAACCTCCTGTTGTTGATTTCCTATCTAAACTAGCTCCAGCATAGTCACTATCAGAATATGCCACCAGATCAAAGGGAGAATCTCTAGGATACCAAAGACCTAATTTGGGTTGGCCTTTTAGATACCTAAAAATCCTTTTTACAGCATGTGAGTGTGAAACTTTGGGTGTGACTTGAAATCTGGCACATGCACATACTGCAAACATAATATCTGGCCTGGATGATGTAAGATACATCAATGATCCAATCATTGACCTGTAGAGATGAACATCAACATCATCACCATCTGAGTCTTTGAGCAAAGGCTTTTCTGTATCCATGGGTGTGCTAGCTGTCCTGACATCTGTAAAACCAAACTTCCTTAATATGTTAGCTACATATTTATCCTGGCTGATAAAAATTCCATCTTCTTTCTGCTTCACTTGCAAACCTAAGAAGAAAGTGAGTTCTCCCATAGAACTCATCTGGAATTTGTCATGCATCAGTTTCTCAAATTCAATACACAACTCCTTCTTTGTAGAGCCAAAGATAATGTCATCAACATAGACCTGTACAAGCAAAATATCCCCTTTTTGCTTCTTGATAAACAAGGTCTGATCAATCTTTCCTCTGTGAAACCCATTGTCCAATAAGTACTTGGCCAAGGTTTCATACCAGGCTCTTGGAGCTTGATGCAAACCATAAAGTGCTTTCACCACCTTGTAGACTTTGTTTGGATTGTTAGGATCTTCAAACCCTAGAGGCTGACACACATATACCTCCTCTTCAATTTGACCATAAAGGAAAGCACTCTTTATATCCATTTGATATACCATAAATCCCATAAAGGAAGCATAAGCTAAGAATAGTCTTATTGCTTCAATTGTTGCTACAAGGGCAAAAACTTCATCATAGTCTATGCCTTCTTCTTGAGTATATCCCTGAGCAACCAGCCTTGCCTTGTTCCTGATGACTATGCCTCTCTCATCTTTCTTGTTTCTAAAAATCCATTTTGTACCAATGGCCCTTTTTCCTTTAGGTAAATCCACTAGAATCCAAACCTTTTGTAGCTTAAACTGTAGAAGCTCTTCCTGTATTGCTTCTACCCAAGCTGAATTACTTAGAGCTTTGGCAATCCTTTTGGGTTCTTCCTAGGATAGGAAACAAGCAAACAGACAAGTATGAAGGTCTTCATGAGTTTTCCCTTCATAAACAGCACTTATAAACCCTTGTTCATTAGTAGTCTTTGTCATTCCCCTTGTCAGTACACCAGATTGTATATCACCAATCACTTGAGCAAGTGAATGATCTTTATGGATTCTTGTATTTGGAGTAGAAGAAACTGGATATGTGTTAGTAATGTTTCTCATATCCACTTCTGTTTCATACCCAGAAAGATCATCATGTGTGGCTTCAATTATAGCAGTAGTAACTGTTGGATTAACAATATTAATATTTAGACTACCAGTATTAATATTTGTACTGGCAGTATTAATACTTGGCCCAGCATCATTATCATCTTGAGTATTGTTTTTAGGCCTTTCTTGATCATCTAATCCACTTTCTTTACTGACACCTTCATCATACTTCTTTCCAGTGTCACTAGAAGGCTGTGGTTCAGCATCACTAGCATTCTTTGAAGAAGAATCAAATAGTGAACCATCTTTCCATAGTGGCATCACAATGTAGTCTTGGCTAGATCCTATCTCTTTGCTAGAATGACCTATACCAATACTTTCTTCTGTACCTACAAAATCATTATAGTTTGTACCTGCAACAACCGATACATAATTCATGAATTTTGTTAGAACATTAATATCAAACAGCCACTTTAGTCCATCATCTGCCACAATAGGCTTATCCCCCAAGAACCTAATATGCAAGTTTTCTTCTACTTTCCTAGTTCTAATGTTGTATACTCTAAAAGCCTTACTATTTAGAGAGTAGCCAATAAAGAATCCATCATTTGACTTGCCATCAAACTTACCTAAATAATCTAAGGTATTAAGAATGGTAACATGACACTCAAATGGTCTCATGAAGCTTAGAGTAGGGGTTCTACCTCTAAACAATTTATAAGGGGTCTTGTTATGAGGCTTGACAACTAATACCCTATTATGTACATAGCAAGTAGTGTTGACTGCTTCAGCCCAAAATGTAGTGGGTAACTTAAAGTCTGCTAACATGGTTCTAGCTACCTCAATCAGTGTCCTATTTCTCCTTTTAGCAACACCATTTTGCTGGGGAGTTCTAGCTATACTATATTCCCTCTTAATGCCTTTCTTTTCACAAAACTCACTCATAACTCTATTCTTAAACTATGTTCCATTATCACATCTGATTGTTTTTACTTTCCTATCAACTAGATTTTCTATTTTAGTTATAAAGCTCTTAAGGATACCACTAGTTTCATCCTTAGTTGCTAAAAAGAAAACTCAAGTGAATCTGCTATAATCATCAGTAACAACAAGACAGTATTTCTTATTCATTAAGTTGCTCACAAAACTTGGACCAAACAAGTCCATATGCAACATGAATAAAGGCTGAGTAATAGAGTTCTGAACCTTGGACTTACATGAGGCTTTGTGTTGCTTTCCCTTAAGGCAAGCAACACAAGTTTGGTCATTTTTAAAACGTTTTGTAGGCAAACCTCTCACAAGATTGTCCTTAACAAGCTTATTAATAGTTTTAAAGTTTACATGACCAAGTCTCCTATGCCATAGCATTGATTCATCAAGTGTGGCCTTTGCAACAAGACAGGTTAAGCTCTCTTTAGGAACAATGTTCTTCATATCAACACTGTACATGTTCTTTCTAGGAACCTTAAGTAAAACCTGACTTTCATCAGGTAACTTAAAATCAGGAGACAGAACAAAACATGCAGTGTCAGTAAAAAGAACACTGTTCTTTTTGTCACACATCTGTGAAACACTAAAAAGGTTAAACTGTAACTCCTTGACAAAGTACACATCCTTAAAATCAAGCTTACCAGTTTTAAGAGTTCCTTTACCAGTAATTTTGCCTCCTCTGACTCCTCCTTTAAAGGTAACATATCCTCCATCAAATTCCTTGAAGTCTGAGAGATAGGACATGTTTCCTGTCATATGCCTAGAGTATCCACTGTTAAAATATCCTTGTTCTTCTTTTTGTGGATGATCCTGCACATAAAAATAAGGAAATTAGTTTCCTTTAGGGACCCAAGCCATCACTGACTTGGATCTGCCTTGTGCATCAACATAATTATGTCTCTTCAAAGTAATTGATGCACTATCAAGTTTAGTAGGTCTCTAAACCCAACATGTTGAGGCCTTAACAGCATTAGCCTAATTTTCCCTGACAGCATTAACAACTGCCGAATTTGGCCTAGCAGTATTAACTACTTTTGGCCTAGCAGTATAAAATTTTCCCTTAGCAGTATTAACTTTTTGGCTAAAAATTAGGTTAATTAATGATGTTCTTGTTCGATAGGGCCTCCTTATAGTTGATTATGCTAATTTAGAAAAACATGACATTGGTCTAGCACTATAAATTATAGTTTTGGGATGAGCAGTAGAAACAGGCCTAGCAGTATTAAGGGGTCTTAGACCAGTTTTCATTAAAATTGTCCTGTGAGCACTAGGGTGAGCCTTTTTAGCAAAATAATTGTAATTCACCCTTGTATAATTATTCCTAGATACCACCCTTTCCCTTTGATGGTACATGATCAAAGCTTCCACAGACAAAACAAGCTTTGTTATACATCACAAAGTCACTCCCTAGCTGTTAGGACTTCTGATTATTCCAATTTCTCTGATTTCCTCTAGGAGTTTGTGACCTGTACATTTCAGCATACCTAACTTGTTTTCTAACTGGTTTTTCTTGTTGTTTAACAAATTCTATCTTAGTAGGAAAAGTAGTATTCTTCTCTGACTTATCATCTGACACCAACTCCTCAACCAGTGAGGCATCAGAAGATTCCCTAACCTTATTAGTAGTATTTGCATTATCACTCTTACTAGACTTAGGACCATATCCTTCAAACTCAGGCTTTTGAAACTATTTTAGACCAGAGTTGGACAAATCAAGTGTTGGGGGTGAAAATAACCCTGTAGGTGGAGTTGGAACAACATTATAGCTTACAAACTCCACACCCTTTCTACTGTTATCAGTTATCTGACTCCCTATTAATTTTTCTAGAGTCTTAGAAGCATTATCATATTTATCAATTTTAATTTGATTGCTTTCTTTGTCTTGCTTAAGCTTTTCTACCTCACTTTTAAGCACACTAATTTCTGAGTCTTTATATGAGATATCTCTTTTTAGAACAGCAATTTAATCACTGAAAATAACCTCATTCTTTTTATAAAAGACAAGTTGTTCTTCTATAGATGCTAACCCTCTTTTATAAATAGCTATATTAAACTCAGATTTGTTAAACTCTATCCTTAAATCATCAAGTTGAGTTTTAAGAGTTTCAAAGCTTTTTAGACAAGTTTTAGAACAAGTTTTATCATTATATACCTCAAAGTCTAAAAAAGCCATAAGAGCCATGTTTGTAGGGACTTGATCATCTGCCATATAGCTCCAGTCAAAACTAGCTCCATCAATAGCCAACATTGCTTTGGAAGAAGTGTCTTCCATATTCACAGTCCTTCTAGAGTTGTCTTGATTCCTGTTTCTGGTATCTTGGTTCCTAGCTCATCTGCATTCCCTGCAAAGTGTCCCATCTTATGACAGTTGAAACACTCTACCTTGGACTTGTCAAATCCAGCTGTGTCACTTCCATTGATTATGATATTTCTTCTAGTTTTTTGGAAAATCCTCCTTGTCCTCATGCTCAGCAATGCTAACTGCCACTTCAAATCCATCTCTTCTAAGTCATCTTTATGGATTTGTTCAAGGTCTTCATGTACAAGCTGAGACCCGTTTGGTTGAGTAGTCAAAAATGCATAAATAGTGGCATCACTTAAGTTAGTAGTACTAACTTGAGTACTAGCAGTGCTAACTTGAGTGCTAGCAGGACTACCTTGAGTATTGGCAGTATTAACTCCATAAGCAGTATTAAGTTCATTAGTACTGCTAGGAGATGATACAAAAGCCATGTTTTGAGAACTTGAGCTTGAGCTTGAGTTTGTAGTTCCCTTAACCTCTTGTTCAACAATCTTGAAATTGTTGTAGAGATCATCAAAGCTCATTGTGTCTAGATCAGGCTTATTCCTCCAGAGCACAACATGAGTATTCCACTCAGAAGGGAGACTTCTCAAGAATTTCAGATTGAGATCTTCTTGTGTAATATTTTCACCCAAAATAGCCAACTGAGTCACAATCTTCTGAAGCCTATTAAAAATAGAGTCAAGAGACTCTGTGCTTAGAGCACTAAAGTTCTCATACAATTGCTTTAGAAGAGTCTTCTGAGTTTTCTTTGTGGCATCATTACCACCAAATCTGGTTTATATCAAAGCGAATAAAGTCTGAGCATCCTTGTACTGATTAAAAGTCATCAAATGTTCATTAGGAAGTGCCATCAGTAACATGCTCCTAGCCTTCACATCATTCTTCTTTTGAACCATTTCTTCAGTAGTGACAGGACCTGGTATTTGAGAAGTTGAGGTACCATCAGCGTTTTGTGTGGTTCGAGCTACTGGCTTGAATGAGTTTCCATTCTCTATGACATCCCATAGAGCATAGTCTTGAACTTGAAAGTATTGCTCAATCCTTAGTCTCCACATGTCATATTCACCTTGTTTCAGAATTGGCAACTTTGCAGTAGTAATGCTTTGTGCAGACTCTAGATCCATTTCTTCTTTATGAGTAAAGAGTTCTTCTTATTAGTTTCTTCTAGATCAAAGTTTCAGAACACAAGGCTCTGATACCACTTGTGGATCCCAACTTAAGATCTTGCTAA
>BQNB010122343.1:0-20301 GCA_026074375.1 Tanacetum coccineum
CTGGCAAACATTGCAAAAGGCCTTAGGAACGCGATTGGATATAAGTACGGCTTATCATCCTCAAACGGATGGGCAAAGTGAGCATACCATTTAGACTTTGAAGGATATGTTGAGAGCATGCGTGATTGATTTTTTTTGTAGTAATTAGGATACTTATCTACCCTTAACTGAGTTTTCTATAATAATAGTTATCATTCAGGTGTTTGATGTGCTCTATTTGAAGCGTTTTATGGAAGGAAGTGTAGGTCACATGTTTTAAAATTGGAGAAATTCGGTCGATTGGATCAAAATTTGGTACAAGAGACAACAAATAAGGTGATATTGATTAAAGAAAAGCTTAAAGCGGCTAGAGATTGCCAAAAGAGCTATGTTGGCAATATGCGTAAACATTTAGAGTTGAAGTTGGTGATAAAGTGATGTTGGAAGTGTCGTCTTGGAAAGATGTAGTGCATTTTGGAAAGAAAGAAATGTTAGCACCAAGATATGTGGGACCATTTGAGATCATTAAAGGGATCGGTCCTATGGCCTATTGATTAAGATTGTCTCAATAATTTAGTAGCGTATTTGATGTGTTTCAAATTTAAAGAGTATTTAGCGGATACAAATCTGCATGTGCATTTAAAAGAAATTAAGGTAGACAAAACTCTTCGTTTTGCTGAAGAACCTGTTGAGATTATTGATCGTGAGGTTAAAAGTTTGAAGCGTAGTAGGATTCTGATAGTTAAGTCCATTGGAACTTAAAGCGAGGTCATGAGGATTTCATAAAAACTAAGTATCCACATTTGCTCGTTGAGCAAGCTATCATTGGAAGTACTAAGTTGTTGGGAATTAAGGGCTTCTATAAGTTTCTACTGCTGGGTCAACTTAGTACTGCCAAGAGAAGACTTAGTACTGACTTAGTACTGCCAAGCTAAGTTAGTACTGCTAGTGTTATAGTTAGTATTGCCAGTACAAAATGTTAGTACTGTTCAGTACAAAATGTTAGTACTGTCAGTTTATTAGTATTGTTAGTTATAATAGTTAGTACTGCTTATGTGATATGCATGAGATATATTAGGAATAGATATGCATGATCATGTAACGCGTTTTGTAAGCCCATTAGGGTTTCCTTGGTGTATATAAGGAACCCTACGACATTGATCTAGACATTAAGTTTTATATAGTTTTCATAGCAAATATAGTTAGTATTCATAGTTTCAAGGTTATTCTGTAACTTTGATTGTGTTTAATATATTGAAAGTTTAGCAAGATCTTGTTTTACTGTTTCATTGTTCTTCTTAGTATTACAAGCTAGATTCCGCATAGTTTGTAGTATTTACAATCTTAGTTTCTACTATAGTTGTTTTGGATCTATCCAACACAACTAAGCTTTAACAAGCTAAGTAAGATCTGTTCAAAAGGGATCAACAAGTGGTATCAGAGCTTGTTGAGAAACTTTGAATAAGAAGAACACTACATCTATACAAGATCTCATATTCAAAGAGAAGATGGAGTCACAATCAGAAACTACCCAAATAGTGTCTGCACTAAAACTTCCAGTACTCAAAACTGGAGACTATGATCTCTGGAGCATGAGAATGGAGCAATATCTTACTCACACTGATTATGATCTTTAGGAGGTTATTGTGAATGGTGATGCACCTGCTATTGCATTAGCTAGTGCTGGTACTGAAGGTCCCATTCCACCTAAAACTGCTGAACAAAAGCTAGCAAGAAAGAACGAATTAAAAGCAAAAAGCACTCTATTGTGAATGGTATGGCATGAGTGTGATTTTCAAATGCATTACTGAATTATGAATAGTGGTCACATCAATCACACCGATGTAAATAGAAGAATATTCAATTCACATTCCTTAAATCAAGATAAGCACATCACACCTAAAAGCATGGTCTTCAATCTAGGTGACATCCTTCCTACTTTTAAACATGGATTTTTTCTTGCATCCATAGTAGATGACTCAACCCTTTTTCATAGAAGACCATGACATGCTAATATGCGATTGAGTCAAAACATAGCCTCAAAGAGGTGGAGACGGTGGGAGAGAGAAGAAGAAAGGCGTACCGAAGGGAGATTAATTTGTGTGATGCATGTAAAATAGGGAAGCAAGTCCACGCTAGTCATAAGCTTATAAACATGATTTTAACCACTAGAGTATTAGAACTTTTACATATGGATTTGTTTGGTCCTTCATCTATTCAAAGCTACGGTGGTAATTTTTACACTTTAGTAATAGTAGACGATTACTCAAGATATACATGGACATTATTTCTAAAAATAAAAAACGACGCTTTTGATAAATTTAAGGTATTTTGTAAAAGTCTACAAACCTACTTGGTCGCTCAATTATCTTAATCCGAACAGATCATGGTAGAGAATTTGTTAATGATGTTCAATTTGGATTCTTTTGTGACAAACATAGATTTTCTCACAACTTTTTGGCACCTCGTACTCCTAAATCTAATGGGGCTGTTGAAAGGAAAAACTAAACTTTATAAGAAATGAGTCGCATAATTTTAAATGAACAATTCATCCCACAACAACCGCCACATGCATACTTAATAGGGTTTTGATTAGAAAGACTATTAATGAGACACCATATGAAATACTTACAGGTAGGAAGTCTTCCTTAGAATAATTTAGAGTGTTTGGATGCAAATGAATTATATCCTAATCATTAAAAAACTCTTCCTAGAATATTCTTAGGAGACTCACAAACATCAAAGGCATACATAGTACTTAATAAAGAAACTTTAAAAATTAAGGAATCACTTAATGTAACATTTGATGAAAACCTACCCAAATCTAGGACATCGCCTTTGGTAGATGATGACATGATTGAAGAACATGTTGTTCAAAATCATGATAGAACCCAAAATCCAAATTGTGATCTAGAAGAAGTCTTACCTATGGTAGAAAACATTAAGGAAATTAGAGACCATCTCATAGATCAAGTGATAGGAGAATTATATCAAAGGACTCTTAGGTTACATGCCCAAGATAGAAGTAATTTCTTTGCATTTGTTTCGACCAAAGAACCACCCAAGAACATTAAGGAAGCTATCAAGGATAAAAGTTAGGAAATTGCTATGCAAGAGGAACTTCATCAATTCGTACGTGACGATGTTTGAGATCTTGTTCCTTGTCCGTTAGATCACACTATAATAGGAACCAAATGGGTATTTAGAAATAAGTTAGATAAAAATGTTGTAGTATGTAGAAATAAGACTAGATTAGTAGCACAAGGGTATAATCAACAAGAAGGTATTGATTATGATGAAACCTATGCCAACCTATGCCCCGGTTGCTAGATTAGAGTCAATTAGAATCTTACTTACATATGCATGTTGTTATATGTTCAAACTCTTCAAATGGATGTAAAAAATGCTTTTCTAAATGGTGCCATCGACGAGGAAGTGTTTGTTGCACAACCTCCCAGTTTTGTTGATTTTCATAAACCAAATCACGTTTATAAGCTTAAAAAGGCCTTTTATAGACTCAAAGAAGCTCATAAATCTTGGAACGATAGATTACAATCCTTCCTCATAACTAACGAATATAACATAGGAATAGTAGATAACGCCTTATTTACTAAAATAAAGGATTCACATTTCATCATTATTTAAATTTACGTTGATGATATTATCTTTGGTCTACTTGTCAATCGATTTGCTATGAATTTTCTAAATTGATGCATGATGAATTTGAATGAGCATGATGAGTGAGCTTAGCTTTTTCTTATGAGTACACATTAGCAAATGAATGAAGGCATATTTCTCAATCAATCAAAGTACATCAGAGAGATGCTTTAGGAATTTGGCTTAGAAAACTCCAATGTTTAGGAAAAGAGTTCTTACTTTTGATAGAGATAATGAACTTGTTGATAACACTAAGTATAGGGGAATGATAAGTAGTTTGCTTTACCTCACCGCTAGTAGGCCAGATATAATGTTTAGTGTTTTCCTTTGCTCTAGATTGCAAGAACATCTTATGATATACCACTTAGAAGCGGTTAAGAGAATATTTAGGTATCTTAAGGGAACACAACACTCACGTCTTTGGTATCCAAAGGACACGAGGGTAAATGTATTTGTATATGCCAATTCAGATCATGTGGGTGATGTAGTTGATAGAAAAAGCACAAGTGCAATTTGCACATTTGTGGAATCTTGCTTAACATCATGGTTTTCATAGAAGAAAACATCACTTGCTAACTTCATAACCGAATTCGATAATGTGGCGACCGAAAGGGCTTGTCAACAAGCGTTATGGATAAAGCAAGCGTTTGTGGGCTATAACATCATATTAAGTGAGGTTCCAATACTATGTGATGGTAAATGTACTATCAATCTAACATCAAGTCCCATTGATAAATGTACTATCAATGATCAGTTTAACTACCTTAGACTAGGATTAGGTTTGATGTTGCAAGAAAAAGAAGAAGAAGAAGAGCAAGGACAAGATGTGATAGAAGAGTGTACCCTTAATAATTAATTAATTTTGCAGAAATTTACAAAATGGTACTTTGTACTCAAACTTTAATCTCTTTGATATCTATGCACATTTTTTTGGTTATTAACCAAAAAACAAACAAAGCATCTTCTTTCAAAAACCCTATATACTACTTTTTAATCCTCATTTCATGAAAAATACCATTGAAACATTAAGAACGAGAAGGGAGAAATCAAGAACTTTTGACAAGTAAGTAATCTCCAAAAACCTCTTGTTAATGATTATTAAAAAGGTTTTTCAAAACAAAGGTCTTTCATAATATAAAATCAAAGGTTTTTAAAACAACTTTACACATATTACACACTCTTCTATCTCTAAGTATGCAACATCAATTATAGGAACATGTCTACTTCAGAGGAGTCCGTAAATGAAGGAGAAATGGGGGAAAGCTCAAAGGAGTTGAAAAGGAAATTTGAAACCATGAAAAGATATGAATGTGATGAAAGGGTAATATTTGAATATATTTTAAGAGGCTTTACGGAAAGTGAAGTTTAAGATAAGGTCAAAGAACCCTTAAGCCCAAGGTTGAATGAGGATGAGTACTCTACTTTTTGTGAGAATGCAACTCATATGATGAATGCCCTCAAAGAAGCAAGAATGAAGTCAAGAGGGATGCTCTTGTCTTTTCATCATAGTATAAAGATGGTTCTTGATATCATATCCAAGATGAATAAGAATTTAGAGGATGAGAAGATCAAAATGAATGACAAAGGAAAAGAGAAAGTAAGTGATTTCTAGAAAATAGGAACCCAAGAGTGCTTAAGTAGAATCTTATCTTTTGTGCAAGGCACTAGAATAGTGCTTTTATGTCAAAGTACAAGTATAGTGCTTTCAATATGGATGTATGAATTATCTATAAATTGAATGATGTTATGCAATGCATTTAGTAAGATATAAAGGCATATTTATTGTCATATTTGTACTCATCCATGTTTCCAAGTTTCCAAATGGTAAGCTAACCAATGTTGGACTTCAAAATGTGTATATGATTGTTGCTTGTGTTGTCTTGTATTTGCTTGTTGCTAGTTGTAGCCAAGAACGCCTAAAAGGTAATGCTCTTGACCTATGGATCCCCGCCTTATAACAAAGGGAAGCAACGATCTAGGGGGAACACATGCAAAGATATCTACTTTCTACCTCTACAAAGATATCAACCTTCAAATGAAAGACCAATATCCCTCCTTTTTGATTTAACAAAAGGGGGAGAAAGAAAGCAAAAGGGTAAGAAGCTTAAGGAAAGCAAAAGAGCAAGAAACTTATAGACCGGAGGAGAACTAGTATAGCTAGCAATTACGGAAGCAATGTGCTATAGCTTACGGAGGAGTAGGAAAGCCACGTAATGCTCATTGGGTTAAGACAATGTTCAAGCTTTACCAAATTACAAGGCCAAGATCAAGACGCAAGCTACATCAACGGCGGTCTTCATCTTCGCTACATTTGTAATTTTATTTTCTTTTGAAATTTTATTTGTCATCATCAAAAATAGGAAGATTGTTGGTGCAACTTTGACTAGGATCTCCTTAATGTTTTAATGATGACAAATAAACATTTGCAAAACGTAAAATAACAAACGATAGCCAAAATCCGAAAAAACAGATTTGTAGATTTGTTTTTACAGATTTTTCAGTTTCCTCTTACCTGACACATATGGAAACTTTAATAAATATATGCATATGAAATTTGAGCATCTACGAACACTTCAAATGAGATTTAGACTTAGAGAGGAGCAAAAACGAATCCTCTTATTTTTTTAAAAACTACCAACATAATTCTTTTATCAAACACCTCCAGCCAAGGCCAAAACTTCTTTCAAAACATAGTATGTGCATACTTTCAACATACCATCATACAAAAGTATTCATTTGACCTTAATCCGGATTTACATTGTTCCTAATCATGTAACGAGTTTTACTCCCTTATTGGTCAAACTAAGTCAAAGGTCACTTTGCGTAAATGCATCTTTTCCCTTTACGGGATATGATTTACTTAAGATGCAAAGCACTTAGCTTATTTGCATCAACATGATTAGTTGTGGTATTTGGAAGTTGATTATGCTTTGAATTTTGTCACTTGCCACACTTATAAAATGTTTCACAAACTCCCACATTCCTCCATACACCACTTCTATACCACTCTTCTATATCACTTCCCATTTCCACACCTCCTAATAATTTGTCTAATCCTTCTTACCCTAAAAAATGATTTATTATTCCTTTCTACACAATCCTACAAACATTATATACACTTCCCTAAATCATTCCATAATCATTCTTGCCTACTCTTTTCTCTCGTATTGGTAAAGTGATTAGCAACCTAAATTTTCACACTTATCACCATCATCTTCATACCTCACCTACACAAGCTTAAACCTTTTTCACTTAAACATTCCCCAAACTTATCCTCACATGGGACAACTTATATTCCCTTACATCATTGTACATTGTGTACTTATTGTCCCACAACATTCCAACATAGGCTCCTATACTTCATGTTAATACATTCTCCATCACATATCTCCTATTCATCATCTTCCTCACACATTAATGTGAATTTCACACACACACTAATGACATCAAATAACATCTATTTTATAGCACCATTTATTCTATCTTTATTGCTCATTTTATATTATTTATGCATGAATTTATACTTAATCGTTTATATTAGTTATTTGTAGTAAATATCTAGCATTTGGTGAAGTTTAACTAAAATGCACACATTCTGGAGCTTAGGTGAAGAAATCAAGAATCTGCTATTCTGACTATCAGTACGCCGTATCCATCAAGGAAGATACAGAGTATTTGCGCTTGAACTTCACAAGAAGCCACGAAGACTTAAAGACCAATACGCCGTATCCAGAAGAACACATACGGCGTATTAACGGCTAACTCAATAATATTATGGAAGATATTATTTGTGGAGCCCATGTCAAGAAACCTCAATACGCCGTATTGAACTCCTTCAATACGGTGTATCAATCGAATTCTAGAGGCTATAAATACCGAACCGTAAATACGAATTTAGTGTGCAATTTTTATACCAAAGACTGAGAGAAAGGCAGTAACCACCAGATTCAATTTTTAGAAGAAAAGAGGAGCAACAAAGGTCTTACAACGCCCTTCAATCCATAGGAAACCCTTGTAAATTCTTATACTCTTAATATTCGTTCAATTGTTAGTATCATTCATTAACTTGGTTAGACTACCTTAGTTGTTCGTGTATCAAAGTGTATTCTTTACAATGGCTATTGGCTAATATCTTTAGTTATTATCCATGATTATGATAATTTAATGTTTGATTTACGTTTATTCTGATTGCATCTTGTAAGTTGTGTGTTGTCTTATGTTTATCAATTCATACTCGCTTATGTGCATAAGTATGCGACCTATCATTCAACTGGGTCTAGAAAGCAGACCAAGTGGACTTACATAAGAGAAGAAGAGAGGGAATGGGATAAATAATGAGGTCTAGGGATCCTCTATTTATAATGTTAGGATTAGGGTTACATAGCTTTGGGAAAAAGATACCTAATCTTGACACTTTTGGTCCCTCTTCTTTCCTTTACCATAATCGGCCCAAAAAGTACAAGAAACACCCTTGGTGTTGACTTTTTGACTTTTCTAATATTTATAGATAATTACTTTTAATTACCCATTAATTGAAAAGCCTTATAGTTACTTAATCTTAATGAAACAGAACTAATTAACGATCGTTATTATCTAACGTTAGGATTATAATATGTATAATAAACATACACTTTATAATAATATATATATACACACACACTAGAATAGAGTTAAATCTAAATGGTAATACTAGTGTGACCTCCATAGAGGCTCAACTTATCTCAGCCGTATAAATATCCATATGACATGAGCATATCCCAACACACTCTTCTATCTTAACCATTGATCATGTCACTTCACCAATCCAACTTACCTCATCACCATCTCATCTCTACCATTGATTTTGAATGTGATCATAGGCTCATATTCATCACATCACCAACGACAAACCATGACAACTCCCATACAACTCATTTAATCCTCTCCTTTATTTTGAAATTCAAATATTCAAATTCTCCCCCCATAACATCCATACTTTCTCTTCAAGTGTTAGCATATTTTTTTGAATATTCTTTTATACCCCTAAACCAACCTCTCAAACCATTTTTTAGTTTCTAACTAATCATTTCCTTAGGAGGAAAATCCAAACAAGAACCCTTATCCGATAGTTTCTACTTCTATCTTTATGATAACGGAAGAAACGACCCCTAAAGTCTCTTTAAACCCTTCACAGATAGCTTTTATCAAATATTATTTGAGTTGGACTGACCTCTGAGTGTAAGAATGATCGAACAGGTCATAGCGTGAACTTACAATGGGTGTTTAACAATTGCAGGGTATATAAAATGCTCCCAAATCCTAAAAGAAAACCATTCAATAATCAGATGCGAGGCCACGCGCTAGGGCATTGGGCAGCGCGCACACCCAAGAATTATTTTTTGAAACTTTAAGGATTTATGACCTATAAATACCCACCCTGAGCCTTTGTATTCTTCCCTCCTTGCAAAAATTCTTTCCTCTCCTTTTTCTTCTCCTATCTTCTAAAGTTCTAGCATCAAAGTGTTCAATCCTCGTCATCTTATCATTCTAATTAAATGTAAACACATCTTCGCAGAGATCCACATCAATTCCCTATCTATATTTTTTTGTTTTTTAAGTCGAAGTGGTCCTCTTTCTCATACCCTTTCAATTAGAATCGATCTCTATGCTAGTTAAGGATTGATTCTTAAATCAACTACTTTTAATTGGATTGTAAAGGAAAGTTCTTGTATACTGAGAGATCAAGCATGAGATCATTGGAGATCTAGGTTGGGGTTTTAAGTTATACTTCTAAAGGGAATTCTTTAGATATTATAGGTTAAGTCGAATCAACGGGTTCTTAGAGTGGATTCTGAGGACAGAAATACCTTAGTGAAGTAACTCTTACTTTGTGAGCACCGATATTTTGTGCTAACAGTGGAGATTTCAATATGAATAAACTTTTTATAGTCCAAAACATAAGAATTATACTAGGAATATTATAAGGTGTCATGGATTCGCAACTGGACGTTCAAAAGGACTAAACCCCTACTTCTCGAACCAATATATATCATGGTGTCTTCTCTCTCCCAATTACTTTTTGTTTCTTTGCTAAGTTGATCATCACACCACTCAGTTCCTTCAGAGACTTGAAGTTTTGTAAACTCGAAGAAGTCAAGAAAACCATATTCATCCCCCATCTACTTTCTATACTTTTGGTATTGGAGCGGATTTACTCAAGTTTTCCAGCATTAAAAAGCCTTCCCATAAGTCCTTTTTAAGTTGGAAAACTATCTTTAAAAAAAAAATTGGAAATCCTAACACACGAATGAATAGCTTAGCAATAACAATGAAGCCAAGATGACTATTACCGATTTTTCCACCATAATTTTTTAAATGTAAGGAGTATGAACGAGTCTTCATGTGCAAAACCGCCAAAGAAGTATGGCATACACTTATATCATCACTCAACAAGGCAATTCACAAATCAAAGATTGCAAGATTGATCTTTTCACTCAACAATATTAAAGAATTTCTCAGATCTTGATTGACGAAACCTAAGATCACGTAGATCAATGCTAATGTCACCTAGAGTCTCCAACTCTTTCGATCAAGAAAAAAATCATAGTGAGTGAAAATTACTTTTGCGCTCTTCTTAAATGGAGACGGCTAAGGTGACGGTCATTGAAGAAGCCAAAGACTTGGCTACACTTCCTCTTGACGAGCTTATTGGAAACCTTAAAGTTTATAAAATGATCTGAGCAAGTGATGGTGTTGCTTCTAAACCCATCAAAGAAAAAGTTATGTAAATAGATCTCATATCTAAGTAACGGAAGGGTCATACTAGTAGGCAAATAATATGTGACGCAAGATGGAAGTGATGAAGCATGTAAAAAATCAACTTATGTCTAAAAACTTAAGAAGCCTATTTCGAAGAGTGTCATTAAACGTGACAAGTTTACGTAATGCAAAGAGAATACCACGGGTGGTGAAATCTCAGACGTATACAAGTTTGCTAAAATCGTGTTACCAATAATCACTTTCAATATGATTGTCCAATAGCCTAAATGGAACAAGTGCATTTAAACCGGAGGAGCTATTGATGCAATAACACAGATAGGAACCGAACCTCAAAAATGACGCAATATGTCTTATGGGCCATCGACTCTCAATAGGTACAACCTAAACAATCTAAATATAATATTGATTTGATATTATTCAATTTGTAAAACGGAGGAACGTAGTAACTCCAATTTTTAACAATAGGTATATTACTAAAATATTTAAAAAGCTCTTAAAGACAAACGCTCCTACTTAAAAGTGAGAAATCAAAACTTTTATGAAAAAATTAATGATCTTGAATTTGAATGTACAAAAACTTATAAATGATAAGAGTGTTTGAACCTAGCATAAAGTATTTAATGTACTCCACTCAAGATGTTTGACCCACTTTAAATGAAATTATTTCGGTAGAGACTAAAAATGAAGCATTGACTTTTCCAAAATTCAAGAAAAGTCATCTTTTGACGATAAGTTAAGTCGTCAAAGTTGTCCCAAATAAGGAAGGTCATAGATTATTCTTAAAATGAGAAAACCCCACTTTTGTAAGTTAAACAATACCAATAGTGTGTTGTAAAGCAAAGACAAAACAGAAATTCCTTAAATAAACTCTTAATACCTCAAACTCATTTTGTCAAACACTCGAGGTTCCCATCACCCATTGCAGAGTGGTAACAAAGACATCAAGCGATATCACGTCGGTCTCACAAAATTGACTGGAATCACACACTTAACCTTGAGTTGACCATATACCTATTTTACCCACACCAAATATGAGACCTTCAAACTCATATAACCGAATACCTTCTTTTCAAAACAACCATTCTTCAGAAAGAAGAAAGTCTTATAACAACTAAAGGTCTTCGTATCATTAACATATCACCTTCAAAAGGAGAGAAAACTCCTACCCAAATCAAAGGCTAAAAACACCTCGGAGCGTTGGACCAAACTTTCAAAACCTCCATGATTTTCAAAACAATCCTTGGTCTGCGTTCTCGAGGTACGACCTACATAAACTACGTGCATTACATCAAGACCCAAGGATATTTGACTTGGGCACTTGTTTGCTAACCACAACGAACCCAAGAGCAAGTGGGTACCAAAACCTTGTGTTACATTGTTAATTTTAGGTATGGCATGAGCGTGATTTTCAAACGCATCATCAAATTATGGATAATGGTCACATCAATCACACCGGTGTAAATAGAAGAATATTCAATTCACATTCTTAAATCAAGATAAGCACATCACACCTAAAAGCATGGTCTTCAATCTAGGTGACATCCTTCCTACTTTTAAACATGGATTTTTTCTTGCATCCATAGTAGATGACTCAACCCTTTTTCATAGAAGACCATGACATGCTAATATGCGATTGAGTCAAAACATAGCCTCAAAGGAACTAGTAAAAAAACTACCAAAAGAAAAATTCAACAATTATTTGTGTGATGCATGTAAAATAGGGAAGCAATCACAAGCTTATAAACATGATTTTAACCACTAGAGTATTAGAACTTTTACATATGGATTTGTTTGGTCCTTCATCTATTCAAAGCTACGGTGGTAATTTTTACACTTTAGTAATAGTATACGATTACTCAAGATATACATGGACATTATTTCTAAAAACAAAAAACAAAGCTTTTGATAAAATTAAGGTATTGGGTAAAAGTATACAAACCTACTTGGTCGCTCAGTTGTTTCAATCCGAACGGATCATGGTAGAGAATTTGTTAAAGAAGTTCAATTTGGATTCTTTTGTGACAAACATGGATTTTCTCACAACTTTTCGGCACCTCGTACTCCTAAATCTAATGAGGTTGTTGAAAGGAAAAACCAAACTTTGGAAGAAATGAGTCACATAATTTTAAATGAATAGTTCATCCCACAAAGATTTTGGTGTCATGCCCTATAAACCGCCACATACATACTTAATAGGGTTTTGATTAAAAAGACTATTAATGAGACACCATATGAAATACTTACAGGTAGGAAGTCTTCCTTAAAATAATTTAGAGTGTTTGGATGCAAATGAGTTATATCCTAATCATTAAAAAACTCTTCCTAGAATATTCTTAGGAGACTCACAAACATCAAAGGCATACATAGTACTTAATAAAGAAACTTTAAAAATTAAGGAATCACTTAATGTAACATTTGATGAAAACCTACCCAAATCTAGGACATCACCTTTGGTAGATGATAACATGATTAAAGAACATGTTGTTTAAAATCATGATAGAACCCAAAATCCAAATTGTGATCTAGAAGAAGTCTTACCTATGGTAGAAAACATTAAGGAAATTAGAGACCATACCATAGATCAATTGATAGGAGAATTATATCAAAGGACTCTTAGGTTACATGCCCAAGATAGAAGTAATTTCTTTACATTTGTTTTGACCAAAGAACACAAGAATATTAAGGAAGCCATCAAGGATGAAAGTTGAGAAATGGCTATGCAAGAGGAACTTGATAAATTCGTACGTGATGATGTTTGAGATCTTGTTCCTTATTCGTTAGATCACACTATAATAGGAACCGAATGGGTATTTAAAAATAAGTTAGATGAAAATGGTGTAGTATGTAGAAATAAGACTAGATTAGTAGCAAAAGGGTATAATCAACAAGAGCGTATTGATTATGATGAAACCTATGCCTCAGTTGCTAGATTAGAGTCAATTAGAATCTTACTTACATATGCATGTTGTTATATGTTCAAACTCTTCAAATAGATGTAAAAAGTGCTTTTCTAAATGGTGTCATCGACGAGGAAGTGTTTGTTGCACAACCTACTGGTTTTGTTGATTTTCAAAAACCAAATCACATTTAAAAAGGCCTTGTATGGACTCAAACAAGCTCATAAAGCTTGGTACGATAGATTACAATCCTTCCTCATAACTAAAGAATACAAAATAGGAATAATAGATAACACCTTATTTACTAAAATAAAGGATTCACATTTCATCATTATTCAAATTTACATTGATGATATTATCTTTGGTCTACTTGTCAACCAATTTGCAATGAATTTTCTAAATTGATGCATGACGAATTTGAATGAGCATGATGGGTGAGCTTAGCTTTTTCTTATGAGTACACATTAAGCAAATGAATGAAGGCATATTTTTCAATCAATCAAAGTACATTAGAGAGATGCTTCAGGAATTTGGCTTAGAAAACTCTAATGCTTAGGAAAAGAGTTCTCACTTTTGATAAAGATAATAAATTTGTTGATAACACTAAGTATAGGGGAATGTTAAGTAGTTTGCTTTACCTTACCGCTAGTAGGCCAGATATAATGTTTAGTGTTTTCCTTTGCTCTAGATTGCAAGAACATCCTATGATATCCCACTTAGAAGCGGTTAAGAGAATATTTAGGTATCTTAAGGGAACACAACACTCACGTCTTTGGTATCTAAAGGACACGGGGGTAAATGTATTTGTATATGCCAATTCAGATCATGCGGGTGATGTAGTTGATAGAAAAAGCACAAGTGTAATTTGCACATTTGTAGAATCTTGCTTAACATCATGGTTTTCATAGAAGAAAACATCACTTGCTAACTTCATAACCGAATTCGATAATGTGGCTGCCGGAGGGGCTTTTCAACAAGCGTTATGGATGAAGCAAGCGTTTGTGGGCTATAACATCGTATTAAGTGAGGTTCAAATACTATGTGATGATAAATGTACTATTAATTTAACATCAAGTCCCATTGGTTACCCTCGAACAAAGCACATAGAAATAAGACACCACTTTTTGAAAGATAATGTAGCCAAAAGCATATCACTATAGATAAAATCCCTTTAGAAGAAAATGTTGCAAACATTTTAACAAAACCATTGGAAAATGATCAGTTTAACTAACTTAGACTAGGATTAGGTTTGATGTTGCAAGAAAAAGAAGAAGAAGAAGAGCAAGGACAAGATGTGATAGAAGAGTGTACCCTTAATAATTAATTAATTTTGCAGAAATTTACAAAATGGTACTTTGTACTCAAACTTTGATCTCTTGGATATCCATGCACATTTTTTTGGTTATTAACCAAAAAAAAAACAAAGCATCTTCTTTTAAAAACCCTATATACTACTTTCTAATCCTCATTTCATGAAAAACACCATTGAAACATTAAGAACAAGAAGGGAGAAATCAAGAACTTTTGACAAGTAAGTAATCTCCAAAAACCTCTTGTTAATGATTATTAAAAAGGTTTTTCAAAACAAAGGTCTTTCAAAATATAAAATCAAAGATTTTTAAAACAACTTTACACATATTACACACTCTTCTATCTCTAAGTATGCAACATCAATTCTCGGAACATGTCTAATTCGGAGGAGTCCATGAATGAAGGAGAAATGGGGGAAAGCTCAAAGGAGTTGAAAAGGAATTTTGAAACCATGCAAAGATATGATTGTGATGAAAGGGTAATGTTTGAATTTATTTTAAGAGACTTTACGAAAAGTGAAATTTAGGATAAGGTCAAAGAACCCTTAAGCCCAAGGTTGAATGAGGATGAGTACTCTACTTGTTGTGAGAATGCAACTCATATGATGGATGCCCTCAAAGAGAATAGAGTCAAGAGAGATGCTCTTGTCTTTTTATCATAGTATAAAGATGCTTCTTGATATCATATCCAAGATGAATAAGAATTTAGAGGATGAGAAGATCAAAATTAATGACAAAGGAAAAGAGAAAGTAAGTGATATACTAGAAAAATAGAAACCTATGGATGCTTAATGTAGCATTCTATCTTTTTGCAAAGGCATGTAAATAGTGCTTTTATGTCAAAGTACTAGTATAGTGCTTTCAATATGGATGTATGAATGATCCATAAATTGAATGATGTTATGCAATGCATTTTGTATATATAAATGCATATTTATTGTCATATTTGTACTCATCCATGTTTCCAAGTTTCCAAATGGTAAGCTGTAACAACTCGAGTTTTAAGCCGACGATTATCTTGAGCCATGATTTATTTTCTACGTTGATATGGAATAATCGTTTTTCGTTTTGGGCGATTTGATAAAAATCATCGTTTTTGGCTATGTCGCAAGCGTGCTTAGGATTTTATTCCGATTAAAAGGCATTTGGAGATTTATATATCTCGTATTTTTTATTCAAAGTGAATTATTTCATTTAGTGTTTTATTCCACCCTTTTCTGAGATTAGCCAGAGACTAGATTTCAAAACTTTATTTTGACGTAAGTTAACATTTCATTAAATTTTTTAAACCAAATAAAGATTGATGAAAGAAAAATATTTACGCAGCCATTGACTCGAGCCTCATGGTCGGCTATTAAACCTAAACCAAACCAAACCCCCTTGTATTAAAATTGAAAGGACTATAAGGAAGGAGGGACTATTAGTGTCAAAGTGATAACGCCTAAATTTTACATGTTTTCGGCGACGTTATTTGCATTTATTTGATCATTTCTCATGAAATTTTAGTACTTAATCAAGTATATTTGCTATTATATGTTCTAGGTACGTGTCGTGGAAGAATACAAGAAGATTTGAAGCTTAAACAAAGAAATAACTGAAGTTAAAGATCTCCCGACACCTGTTCACTGTTTTGGCCATAACTCGGTCATACGAACTCTGTTTTAGTTTTTCATCAAGCCGGGCCACAGAAAGAGAATTAAATTATCTACAACTTAGATAAACGTTCAAAAGCTAAAATATTACCAAAGCAGCCGGTTTTACAAATGAGTACAACATACTTTATGGAGATGCAATTAATTCACGAACTTGGCCTAAAATACATCCACATACATTCTCAACTTGGTCTCCAAGTTATCTCTAGCCTATAAATACCCTTCTTTGATGCTTGGGACGAAATATATCTTATCATATCATCACACATACAATTTACAAGAGAAAGATCCAAGAAACCAAAGAAGTACGCCGCACTTATCACAAGTGCGCCGCACTTTCCACCATCACCAAGTACGCCGCACAATATTTCTTGTGCGCCGCACTTTCGTTCAAACTTCCTAAAGAAACAGCTAAGTCCCAATAAATGTTGAGTGCATTAAATCCTTAAGTGCGCCGTACAAAATAATTAGTGCGCCGCACTTTTGCCCGATTTTAGCCTATAAAAGGAGGCCTTGGCTCCCTCATTTTACACACACTTCCACAACATTTCTCTCATCAATCCTCAGTATATAATCACGAATCTACAAGTGTAGTGACCGCACCTTAAGGGTTTGGGTCGATTGTAATAGATATCTTGGGTTATAGATAATAGTTTTCGGTTGGGAAAACTTGTAATCGCCTTCTTTGATCTTGTAAACGTTGGTATAATTTCTACAACTCTTTTAATATGAAGTTTTCTGGAATTTATATGATTGTTATGATCTTCATCTCTTTGATCATGGAGTAGTAATCTTATGTTTGTTTGGGCATAATGTGATCTTTGATATGTAGCGTTTGGATATGTGTTTATTGAATTGGTAAAACATATTTTATATAAGAATATAGGCAGAAAGGGTTCTTTTATATATGTGTTTAATCATTCTACTTAATATATTGGTTATAATAACTTATAAAGGCAGAAAGGATTTGTTGTTATTAATCGATATAATCACTCGTTAAATTTAAAGGCCGAAAGGATTTATAACTTGTGATATTTTTATTCTCCAAACTTATAAACACTATTCCAAACACATCATTATCTAAGTGATCATTGCCTAAACAAACATACTTTAATCATTTACTTAAATCATCTCTTCATTGATTTCTTTGCATTATTCGATATATGCTCGTCTTGGTTAATTTGATACGTGACAATCATCTTAGCCTTAGCACCATAATTACAAACTGTGAAAACTTCAATTTCTGTGGAAAGACCTGGACTTACCTAAAGCTATACTATACACGAACGGGTATACTTCCCGAATGTTATGTTTTTGGTCAAAATCGGTATTTCTAGTTATTATAAATTTAAAGCTTGTAAAAACACACATCAAGTTTTTGGGTGAATTCTGAAAGATACGGCGCGAAACAGAACGCCGTCATGTGTATTCTACCACATGTAACATAATAATCCAAATATATCGGCCCCCGAGTGATAACAGTGCCACCAATCTAAGCTCCACTTATTTATTTAATCTGCAAAATAAACTAAACTACAAAAACCGTAAAATACAAAAACGCACTTTCGTAGGCACCACGGTTGCATTTAGCGTATGCAACAAGCCTTTAAACCCTCGGTGGCCCGAGTGGACGAGTTATAGTCTCGTGAGGATTTTCAGCGAACACACCCACAAAGTTCAAAACAATTTTTATATATTTTTTTATTTTCGTTTAAAACTTTTTATTTATTTAGTAAAACAAGCACGCATAAAACATTACGAAAGAAAAAAATAGAATAGAAAGGAAAATATAATTACTAGTATTATTCAAACATCCATAACACATACGAAAGGAAAAACAAAGGCGAAAATAAAATCTTTTTAGAGATTTTTTTTTTGTTGATTTAAGGCAAACACATAAGGTTTGAAAGCTTTAACAACACAATCACATACAAAAACAAATATTTTTGGGTTTTATGTTTTTTTTATATTTAATTTTTTTATTACTTTTTAGATATTTTTTTTGACCAGAAGTGCGTCGCGCTTCATAGAAAGTGCGGCGTACATCGCATTATTTTTTTTATTATTTATTTCAAAATTTTAAACTTGGCTCGCGGCAAAAATGGTACAGAAGTGCGCCGCACAACAATGTATGTGCTGCGGTTTTATTATGACATAAAATATTTATTTTATTTTTTTTGTATTTTTCTTTTCTTTTACACTTATTAGTTAAGAACACATATATAAACAGATGCAAACACATAAATAGAACCCCCCCCCCAAAAAAAACCCAAAAACAAAAAAAAAAAAACCCACACCAACTAAACAAAAGGAAATACGAAAACTTTTTTTTAAAGATTTTATAGTTTTAACATTTTTATGCTTTTTTTAATAAGCACGCAAGCAAACACACACAAACAAGCAAACCTATGGAGACTTCAAAGCCTTTGATGAATGATGAAAATGCTGAAGATGTTGATGTTCATTTATGTAGATCAATGATTGGCTCATTGATGTATTTAACATCTTTAAGGCGTGATATTATATTTGTTGTATGCGCATGTGCAAGATTCCAAGTCACACCTAAAGTTTCACATCTTCATGCTGTGAAAAGAATCTTTAGATACTTGAAAGGTCAACCTAAATTAGGCCTTTGGTATCCTAAGGACACTTAGAAGCTTATACTGATAGTGACTATGCTGGTGCAAGTTTAGACAGGAAATCCACAATAAGAGGTTGTCAATTTCTTGGGAGTAGATTGATTTCATGGCAATGCAAAAGCAAACTGTGATGGCAAATTCTACAACTGAAGCAGAATATGTAGCTGCATCAAATTGTTATGGACAGGTGTTATGGATCCAAAATTAATTTCTTGATTATAGATACAACTTTATGAACACCAAGATTTTCATTGACAATGAGAGTACTATCTGCATTGTGAAGAATCCAATTTTTCACTCAAAGACAAAGCATATTGATATTAAGCATCACTTTATCAGAGATTCCAATGAGAAGAAGCTTATTAAGATGATCAAGATTCACACAGATTAGAATGTTGTAGATTTACTCACAAAAGCATTTGATGTTGGCAGATTTCAATATCTGATTGCAAGTATTGGAATGCTTAACCTCTGAAGTATTGATTGCAAGTATTGGAATGCTTAACCTCTGAGAGGAGGTTAATTATGTCAATTTACAGCAGATTATTCACAAACGATGGTTGAAATGGAATGCAACAACTGCTAAGGATGGAATTGAGGTTAAAACTGGTAACTCAAAAGTTAATGTTGTTGGGCATTACTTAGTACTGCTAGGCATTACTTAGTACTGCTAGGCATTACTTAGTACTGCTAGGAATTACTTAGTACTGCTGGGCAAAAGTTAGTATTTCTAGGCAAAAGTTAGTGCTGCCAGGCTACTTACTACTGCTAGGTTACCGTTGGTGTTACAACTGCTGAGGGTATCGTAGGTCTATAAAACGAAAACTTCGCGTATAGGTTTCCTTTATTACCTATTTAAGCGCATACAATCACACCATATTCGTTATTAATCTTTCTAATACTCTCTCAACTACAAACCCAAACTCAATTTCATCATCGACTTCAACAATTATCATCAATGGAGGCTCTAAAATTTGCTGATTCACATAACATAGTTGCTTACTTGGAAAAATCCATGGAGAATGCTAATTTTGATGAGATAGTAGACTTTTTGAATGTTAACCCAATACGATATGCTTTAACTGTAAGTCCAACTATCTATGTGAAGAATACTAGTAATCTAATGAATCTATCAAGAACAATAAGTGAGATGTGGGTTGGATTGTTTAGAGAGAAACTTGGATGGAATGGATGAATGTATTATGGAATGTGTGAAAACAAATGGAACAACCAACCCTCTCCAAGACAAGGAGAGGGTGTATAAATACTACCTAAAGGCCGGCCATGGGCTGGAGTTGGGCCACCCATGGACCTTGGGCCGGATTAGATTACTAATCTAATCCTTATACTAACTACGTGCTAAGACTATTACAACTTTGGAAGTGACCGACACTTTTCGTGTTTCCAA
>BQNB010122344.1:0-20300 GCA_026074375.1 Tanacetum coccineum
TAAAATAACAAGTCCAAGAGATGTTTAGGAATTTTAGGAAACAACAGGTGTGGCTAGGTAAAAGAGAGGAAAGAAAACAGTGAAAAATCTATGAATCATAGGGTGGTCCCCATAAATAGGTGGGCGGTCCCCTTAAATATAAGAGGCCCGCCTTTATGAATTAAAGGGGCCACCAATCTGAAAATTTTCAAACGACCAAAAATATGAGGTTTTGTTCAGAAATCTTTAAGAAAGGTCTTGTTTTGGAGATCAATTTTAAATCAAGTCCAAGTTTCTATGATAATAGCATTTAGCAAGTAATCATGCAAATACCTAGTTTGAACAAGTATAAATTAGAACTATTTCACATAATGTTTGGCAAACAAACATATGTGATATAATACTAAGAACAAAATCATTTCATATAGCAAGTAGCAATCAATTATTTATATTTGTAATTGAGGATCATCCAAGAAAGCAATTAAAGGAACATATCAATATGAAGACAATCTATTAGGTGTAGTATAATGTTAATTGGAAAATAGGTTTCAATATCATCAAATAAGATTTATGTAAAACCTAAATGCAACAAATGTGGAGTAAGAATTATTTTGACTCTAATAAACATAAAACCTAAGAAATAGTTCAAGTACTCCTTGACATTCAATCAAGAGTGTCAAAAATATATATTAGATTATATACTTTGACAACAAGTTAGAGGTCTTTATGCATAAAAAATGTTTTAAATATTTTTAGCATATCTCAACAAAATAGGGATTTGATTGTACTCTAGTTGTAGAGAAGGATCTAGAGAAATAGAATTGGGCGGGAGATATGGAGACAGCCGGGAAATTTAAGATACTTTAGGAATGTATGATTTAGTGAGAGAGATATCAACGGCGGCTGCTTTCGCATTTTTATCATATAGATGTTGTCGATTGATAGTTTAAATATCAATCCCACTCTAAAAAAATTACCAATTCATATAATAATAAAATATTTAAATTTCACATTATCTTATAAAAAAATATTAAAAAATTAATCAAATCCTCACCAAATATAATAAAAATATCTAAAACCCTTCCACAAAAAATATTTTACCATCTTCCCTACATAAACTAAAAAAATTTAACAAAATAATACTCCATCATCCTACTCCATATCTTTCACATAACCTACTACATCATTAAATAAAACACTACCTCAACCCCCTACTAAATAACTAAAAAACTCTTCAATATAAATGAAATATACACAAACACCTATATTAATATTACACACACCTTATACTCTTACTACCCATTATTACTTAACCACAAACACACAAAAAAAAAAATATTTCAATATACATTAATAATAAACCTCTAATTCCACCCACCATCTATCACAAACAAAACAAAACTACCTACCCCTCACAACACCAACAAATAATACCAAAAAAAATTATTACCATAAAAAACACACATAATTTCCACCAACATCACATCTAAACAACATCCACATTAAAACCACCATACCAACATTCTTAATACATCACTAACAAACTATAACATAAAAAAAACAGACACCGATAACTAAACTCCATCAACTAATCACCTAACCAACATATAATTATCATCAATATCCTATTCTCACCATTGAAATCCCCTCTAACCACATTACACTCCTCCACACAATCCCAGATACCCTCCACCGTTAATACCTAAATGTCTATACATCACAACCTACACTCCCCCCTGTCCGATATACATAAGATAATAGAAGCTACAACACTCAAGTACTACCTATAAACCCCTAATTACTATAATAACAAAATAAAACCTTACACTAGATTATTAATATACTTACCTTTCCCCACCAATCGTAACTATCCGACGTGTGTTCTCACACACCGTAGTGCCAAACACCTCTAAATCTCCACCAGGACCTATCCGTCATAATCCACTCGCCTAGTAATAACACCTAATATAGAATCAAACCTCTCAATCCCCTAATCACTGCCTAGCTCCATAAAAATCTGATCAGCAATCCTCCTCTATACTCCACTATTCACCAATATGTGTGTCCTCATCTGATAACTCCTCCCTATCTACCCACTGAAACAAGTATATCCATAATCTCATACCAGTGACTCCAATGACACTAACTCTATGACCTAAACATATACTCTCACTGAAATGACTCCTCATAAAAGTTAGAGACTATTCATTATGCCAACCTCAACCCTATCTTCTATCCCACTACTCACACAGACATCTAGCAACACAATATACCGCATAACATGCCACTCCACACCTAGAACAGAGACACACACTCAGACCGCTCCACTCAAGAATAAACTACACCTACAAGTCTACTACATACACACGTCGCAGATAATACTAGAGAGATAAACTTATAACCCAACGTCGCGCACACCATCAATTTCCCACCACTCATCACACTTACATCACCAAAATGCTAGTCTGATCACAGATAACCGACAGACCCATTGGTCAACGCCCGAGGAAATACATAGCTATCTACAAGTAACTTCTCTCATAATAGGCTCCAAACTTGTCCCACTCCAACTACGTACCAAACTCTCACGATCTAGTATGTCCACACTCTTATGAAGCACACCACATCACTCAATGAGACACAGACTATAACGCTGCGACCTCTTATAGAGCCCATAATACCACACATCACCCTCTCTCGATAGACTCTCTAAGACATAGTCCATGCACCCCGCTAGACAACTCACCATACCTACTTCAATCATACTCGACGTATCAGAAAATCCCACTACTCAACTCAATTAAGATAAAGATCTCTAAGTAATACACGTAATAATAGAGTAAATCGCCATAACGATCTGTCAGTCTTAACGAGACTTAAACCCATCATACTGACGAAGACAAACGAACCAACTGCTTCACCATCTCATAGCAAAAAATACAAAAGAAGGTTTCAGCTAACTTTAGAGCATCAAATTGATCTCTAACTATAACAGATCACTATATAGCACAATACCCCATGAAGCTCTCCAAGATCTCTCAATAGCATACGAACCCACACCCCAAACCCCCAACCCCCAACCCAACCACACACCCCCCCACCAACACTATCACAGATCGCTAACACACCAAACTATATCAAGACAGTATCACTCTCTTAGTGACTTGCATAAACGTCCCAAAATGTGTGATAACCCCCCCCAACAATGCACATATGATATCTAAATATCCATTTGTACATAGTCCTCCACTCACGCATCACACACGCGTCCCACATTACACAACCAAGTCCCCCCCCCAAACACCCTACACCACACCCCAACACAAACCTACCCAACCCCCCCCCCCCCCCAACCCACCCATACCCCCCCCACCCCACAAACCCCCACACCCACCCACCTCAAACCACCCAACACCCCAATCCACAACCCCCCCCATACCCCCCCCACCTAACCCACACCAAACTAACATCACACCCCCACATAACCACCCCCCCCACAAATCCACCAATCACAAAACCTAACAACAAAACCACAAACACTACCTCAAACCCCCATAAAACACCCACCAAACAACAACCTTTTCTACCCCCACCAAACAAAACTCAACCTACCTCCAATAACAAAAAATAAAACCATTCAAACTCACACACCTAACCTCAAACACAAACCCCACCCACCCCCCACCTCACCCCCCCCCCCAAAACCACCCAATTACATATCCCTAACACCAACCCTCCCTAACCCAAACCCCCCAATTACCACCATCCCCAACCACCCCACCATCAAACCCACCCCCACCCCCTTACCCTCCAAACCCCCACCCCTACCACCCACACCACTATACCAAAAAACCCACCCACCCCACCCCCCCCAAACCCCCACACCCCAAACAACCCCACCACCCCACACCCCCCCAACACAACACCACACCCCCCCCAACCCCCACCAACACCCCACCTCTCCCCCCCCACCACAAAAACCCCCACCCCTCCAAAAATACCCACCTCTAAACCATCTCCACAACCCAAAACCAACATCCTCCCCCCACACCATAAAACCAACAATCAACACCCAACAACAAACACACATATCCACATCCCCCCCCCCCCCCCCCCCCCCATACCAAACCACACCAACCTACAATTACCCTCCTAAACCCCACATCCACACCACAACCCCACCAATTACCCAAAGAATCTTCATCAACATATCAAACCACACCCCCCCCCCCCCCCTAACAACCCCATCCTACCTCCCTAAACATCCTAAACCAACCATAAAAACCACTAACCACCCTCAATAAACCCCCACCACTCTCACAACAACCCACCCATCCACCAATAAACTAACCACCCCTCCAAATTTCACCCCAACCCCCCACCACAATACCTAAATACCAACATATAACCCCCCACCCACCCCCCCCCCCACCGCAAAAACCAACCAAAAACCAATACATAACTCCAACTCATCCATCCCCCTAAATAACATACACCCCTCAACAACAAACCCAAAAAATCAACTCTAACCCCCTATCCCTACTCCCCCCAAACCCACCACACCCTAAATACCATACCCTAAAAACCAAAATTACCCCCATTTCCCCCCCCAAAAAAACTTCCCTACCCCCAATAAAAACTCACAATATCACCCCCCTCCTTTAATCTTCATCAACATCCTCCCAATCCACCCCCCCCACCCCCCCAAAAACACCTTTCCCTAACCATAACCTCAACTATCCACTCCCCCCCCCATCCCACCCCACAAAAAACAAATCAACCCCCCCAACCTCTCTAAATTATTTCCACAGTCTTACTATCAACCACCATACCCACCTCAAACACTTTCACCATTTATTAATATCCCACCCCCCAATATACATCAACATCAAACAAATATATACCATTGTAAACACCTCAATACCTCCCCTCCTACCCTCGCGTTCAAAGGCGACCCAATCGCATTGAGAGACGACAGTTCCTCTTGTGTGAAACGTCTGTGATATGATCGCTCTGTGCATCTGCTTAATAAATACTGCACTGCACAGCATGTTCTAAATAAGACTTAAAATGAAATGTTATAAAGTCAGATAAATGACAAAAGCAAGAAAAGGAGTAGGTTTTTAATGTTGTCCTCACCTCATCTTTCGATTATTACACTAGAACCAACAATCTTTTAGAATTATCTTATTCAGGTCTTGAAGAATTTCAACCAAAGAACCTGAAGGTTTAATGAGTTATGGCCTAGGGGATTACTAGTTTAAAGCCTACCACTGGTTGAGTGATAAGAGTCAGATAATTTAAGGCACGAAATAATAATGACTCTTTGGACATACTTCAATGATTGGATACTGAAACAAGCTCTTTAGAGTCTCCACTTAACGGTTGATAAAGATTGAGAAAAGTTTTTCTATAATGCAAATCATGTTAGAGTTGTCAATCAATAGAAAATCCCAGTTAAAAGGACAGTTAGACTATGCTGAGATGTACAAGTCACAAAGACCTAGGGGGAAACCAAGGAGACTGGAGATGGTTCGCAAATAATATCCAATCAGTTAGATGTAAACCTGTGTATTATTTAATAACAAAGCATGTTTTGTCTGTAGAAGTTATTGGGTCCATCTGACGATTAGATCTGTGGTAAAAAGGATAAAATTAACAGTGTGGAAAAATACAAGGAAGGTGAATGATACTATCTACAAGAATGACTCACTCCTATCCAGAAAGAAGAATTATGATTCTATCAAAGCTATTTTGATGAGGTCGGGAATAAAAAGTCCGTTAATACTTTGCTTAAGGCCAATAGGTTGAACATAAATGCTGATACAAGAGGTTATAGATTTAATACTGCTTAAAGCCATCAGCAGTTGGTCTGGATGCCAAAGAACAGACGTGGTAGATTCATGTTCCAAAACATCAGTGCATCAGGCTTACTTGAAAAGATTGGGATTACCATTGAGCACAAGGTTAGTTTCCTAGTATGTGATGGACTTTTCGGTTCCAATAAGATGATTGTATTTGGTGGTTCAACCTTCCAAAACAGTGGGAGGAATGGAAAAATAATTAATGAAGATCAATTTTGTTCAGATGGATGTAAGGTCAGTGGGAGGCATGAGTTGAATCAAAGAAAAAGAAGAATCTAGAGTGAGTGCAGCAAAAGCAGAGAAAGTCCAAGAAGATAAAGTGTTTGGAAAAGTAATCCTCTTAGCAAAGAAAATGAGGTTATAATTCAAAGAAAATATGATGATTTAGAGGTTAAATCACAAGGTTTAAGGAAGGATTGTTTAGGAATTAAACACTTCAAAGTTAGTCCTGCAAGGGAATGAGTTAGTACTGCTAAGCCAAACGTTAGTCTGCTATGAGAAGAAAACAGTTACGTTAAATGACTCAATGATTACAATGCCAGTACTAAATACGTCAGTTAATACTGCATAGAGTAGTAGTTTGTACTTGCCTAACTTGTCCTAACTTAAGACTATTGAATAATCTTACTACTGTGGTTTTAGAGTTAATACTGCACTGGTTCAAGAATACTGTGTTGGTGGAAAGTTATCGACTGATGAAAGTCTTCTTGTTGTTCAATGAAGATTAATCGTGATTAGACAAACAGAAGCTAAAGTTAATGATGATTGAAGAGATTAATGGTGATTGAGAATTTGACTAAATACTTAGGAAAGTATTAAATATTTAGTCATTGTATTTAATATATTTGACTAAATATTTAGGAAAGTATTGTAAGCTCATTAGGACTCCTTAATGTATAAAAGGAGATCCTAGGGACATATAATTTTATATATCTCATTTAATCTCGCATTCATCTCATTTTCATGCACCATACTGCACAAACATCTTAGTCTTGCTCAGGAATGTAAACCCCAGTACTAAGATAGAGTACTCGTATTATTATCTTTAATAATATTGAAGCATTTTGTTACATCTTGTGTTCACTCATTCATACTTACTGTTTCATTGATTAATACTTCTAGAGTATTAAAGTGTAGATTCCGCATACACTTTGATATACAAACAAAGTCTCTATCATTGTTATTTTGGATTCATCCAAGGTAACATACACTTTACAAGGTAAAGAATCGATCAAGGCTTAGGATCAATAGAAATATATTTAATAGTAACAAGACTATTAAATAGATAATGACACGTTTACGAACTTTTTGGTAGATTTTGATTAGTTTTCTATCCTAAGATCGATGGGCAAGTTTGATCCTCATGGTGATAAAACATCGTGACATTCCTAAGGGGATGAAAAGACTAACGGAAGTGAAAGTACTTAGTCTTAGGATGTGTATATAAGAGAAGCTACGAATCACTTATGTAGAAACTTGTAAGATCTTTGTCACACGACGATTGATGTTAGTTTTTAGCTTTTGGAAAAGCGTTTTAACATATGTTATTAAAAGGCTTGAATATGAATTTTCGGATATGACCTTTAACGTTTGCGATTGTATGTTAAAGATACTTGAATATTTCGGATGAAATATTTAAGTTGTCAAACCTACTTTGAGGAGTATTAGATTTGAATCTAACTTTTCCTTGACGAAAGAATAGATCATTTGAAAGTGAGCGAGAAAAGATAGAGTGATGTGTTTGGTATAAAATTCGACAACATAAGGCTGTTTGGATTTTTGGATAGGGCGGTCCCTTTAATTATTTAAGGGGCCACCTTTTTTACAAAGCCGGTCCCCTTAAAATTAAACGGGGCCGCCACCTGAACAAAAAAAAATTTGGTTTTCGATATGATATACTTATCATTGTGTTTCAATGATAGGTATGATTATTGATATTTTAATTAACTTTTCGTTAAATAAAATTTTCTTGGATTATTTCGGATGAGATAATCAAGACGTCAATTAGAGAGATGACTTAGAGACAAGACTTCTTGCGAAGAGGAAGAATTAATTTCTTCGGATAAACAAATTATTTGACTTGATTTGAAGTGAGACGAGAGTGGATAACAAAGATAATGAATTGATAGGACAAATGTTGAGAATTTCGTCAAGACAATTCCGATAGACGTAGATGATGTTAGACACGTGACCGAGACGAACATCAAGGTCGAAGAGAGTTTGTTTCATCCATAGTGTTTCGATGATCTTCGCGAGACTAAGCCTACTTCTTTGTTAATTGTTAATCACTAGCTCACTCTTCTTCATCTACTCGAGTTCGCTATACGTGGTCATAAAAGATTTCCATTTCATAAAAGTATGTCGATAGACTATGAGAAAGAATAGTTCATAGTGAACTAGTTCTTTAAATCTAGAAGCCCAAAAAATGATATTTCTAGTGACTATAATATATTCTAAGACTAAATTATACTAATATATCATGGCATCATTTGTCTTTTTCTCTTCATCTTCATCGCTATCACTCCAACATCCTCCAACAAAAGCTCTTTGATTATAGATTCTCGATGCTTTTGGACATTCACCAATGAGATGATTTGGATCACCGCATTTAAAGCATTTCCTTTCGCTTTTGCCATTTTTGTCATCCTTATATTTTTGGAATGGCTTTCTTTCATCGTGTGGTTGTCGTACAAACCTACCTCGTCTTTAGAAAAATCTCTTGAAGTTTCTTACGGCTATGGCGTATTCTTCGTCTTCACTATCGGAACTTGAGCTATTTTCATCACTAGATTCCTTTCTAGCCTTCAACACAATAGATCTATTTTGTTCTCTTTTGCTTTTGACCGTCTCTACCTTGGTCTCTTCTAGGTTGATGTGTTTTAGACCGATGATAAGGACTATTAGTTCTTCTCGGGGGAGGAGTTTTAGACCTCATTTTGGGTTTAATAAATCTAACTCCGGGTTTTTGAATGAGGTTTCATTAAAACAATCTTTTTCCGCGTCACACTCGGAAATCGGAATTTTAGTATTGTTAATAAGTATGAATTTTTTGTTTTGAAAATGAGTTTGATTCTACCAATTTTTCTTTCGACTCGATCTATCTGTGGCTTTTACAAATGCAGTTTACTTGTTTGGTTTCACTAGGCGAAGATTTTTGGAAAAATTAAATCCTAGACCAGTTTTATCTGACCAGGGGGTTTTTGAGAACTTTTATTTTCTTAAGTGAGTGACTACTATTATCAAATTGATTTAGCCTAGATATTTCTTCCTTAAGTTTTTCATTTTCAAACCTAAGGTCTTGGCATATTTTGCATTCATCACTAACTTCCTTATCCTTTTTTAATCTAGATATTTTATCTTTTAGTTCTAGTACTTTATTTTCTAATTGAATTCTAGCTTGTTTTAGTCTGTTATTTTTAGCCATGACTTTTTGTACTTCTTTGCATAGTCGACTCTATATTCACTATCTAAGTCTTCTTTTTAATTAATGTGATTGGTCTCATTTACTAATGTATTCTGTTTTCAGAAAAGTACCTCATTCGATGCTTTTTGCCATAAGACATTTTTCTTCTTTTGTCTTCTTCTCTTTATCTTCGTTCGCTATCACTCCAACATCTTCCAACAAAATCTCTTTGATTATAGATTCTCGACGCTTTTGGACATTCACCAATGAGATGATTTGGATCACCGCATTTAAAACATTTCCTTTCGCTTTTGCCATTTTTGTCATCCTTATATTTTTGGAATGGCTTTCTTTCATCGTGTGGTTGTCGTACAAACCTATCTCGTCTTTTGAAAAATTTCTTGAAGTTTCTTACGGGCCATGACTATATTCTTCGTCTTCACTATCGGAACTTGAGCTATTTTCATCATTAGGGGGGGATTCCTTTCTAGGCCTTCAAAGAAATAGATTCTATTTTGTTCTTTTTGCTTTTGGAACCTTTCTCGGAATCTTTCTTTATTTATTTTCTTCATGAAACTTTCAAAATTTCAATGAGTTCTCATCAAGACTAGGTATAGGTAGTTAGATTCTTTGGAAATTCTTCAATAGCCAGTAACTTTGCGCGCCATTTAGGTATGAAGGAGCCTAAGAAATTTTCCTAACACAAATTCTTGCTAGGGATAACTTTCATCAAGTTGCTTTTAAGCTTTTAGTTAATAATAGTGTTAAATTTAGCAAAAGCATTATCTATTGATTCCTCTTTCGGAATCGTAAATTGTTCATATTGTTGAACAAGAAGATCTATTTTATTATCTTTGACTTGATTATTACCTTGGTGAGTTACTAGTAAAGAATTTCAAATATCTTTTGCGGTTTCACACATAAAAATTCTTTTGTATTCTTTACGTGGCAAAGCATTATAAATTACCATTTTAACCTCATTATTTTTTAAAAGTTTTCTTTTTAAATCATCATTTTGTTTATCAAATGGTACTATTTTTTACTTTTTAGTTTCGGGATTATTTTGAAAAGGAAGGAAATCACATTGGTAATAATATATCAAAGATCTAGATCTTTTGATTTCACGTAAGTTTTGAATCTATTTTTCCAATAAAGAAAATCATCACTTTCAAATAGTGGTGGTCTTTGCATAGATTGCCCTTCTAAATATTTTTCCGATTCCATCGATCGATTCAAGTTTTATAATACAATTTATTTTAAAAATCATGTTTAACGTGGCTCTGATACCAATTGTGAAAAACTAGAAGGGGGGTTGAATAGTTTACCGCTTTTTTATTTAAGGTTTATGTTTGTTTATAAAATTTAGATTCGACTTTTTGTGAATTCAATGCTTGCACAATATGAACAATATAAGTATATGAAATGATAAAGTAAGACAAGAGATAAGAGTAAGAACAATCAAACCACAACGCGAGGATTTATAATGGTTCGGTAACGAAACACCTCTTTGCCCTACTCCACTCCCCAAGCACCTAACTCGATAGTTTTCTTCACTATGTCAACAAACTCCTTTATGGCGGAGAAAACCGTACACAATGTTGCTTACACCGATTTACGACACAAAGCTAAATGTCGAGTTCTAATCTTAGCTAGAACCAATCTATCACAACACAATTTCACGACTTGTTCACGACTTTACAACTTCACGACTTCTTCACAACTTTGTGACTTTACTTCACCACACTACTTATATCACAACTATCTAACACTACTTGGTAAGATCATCACGATCTAACTATACTTACAAAGATCGCCAAGATCTAGCTACTACACACAAATACAAGATATACAATTGATTTACAAATATGTGATATGGATGCAACAAGATTGCAATATACACTTGAGGTGTAATACTTCTTCACTTGATGATGAAAGTATTCTTCTATTGCACTTGAGGAATTGAGCTTGGATCATTTGGAAACAAAGCTTTATGATTAATTAAGCAAAAGATTTTAGTGAGATGTGTGGGCTTTTAGAACAGAAAGAATAATGCAAAAGTGAAAAAGATTGGGGGGGGAGGGGAAAAAAAAGTCCAGTATTTATGGAACAGCTGGGGAAGTGAACTACCGAGTGGGGTGGGGGGAGGCGTCCCCCTTAAAAATAGTGTTGTCCTCTAAAATAGAGAGCCGCTCAGTATTTAAGGGGCCGCCCTAGGGCTAGCCTCCCCAGTTTGTCTTTTTGTGGAAGGAATTTTCTAAAACTTTTCTTAGTCTTTATCCATAAATGTGAATTTCAAAATTTTTATTTTGAATAAAACATTTCTTTTAAATGTAGAAAATATTTTTTTATGGGATGGCGCGTTTGTATTGATTATCGAAAGCTTAATGATGCCACTCGTAAAGACCATTTCCCGTTACCTTTCATGGACCAAATGCTAGAACGTTTAGCAGGGAACGAATATTATTGTTTTCTAGATGGATTTTCCAGATATTTTCAAATTCTAATTGACCCGCAAGACCAAGAGAAGACCACCTTCACTTGCCCTTATGGGACGTTTGCTTACCGACGTATGCCTTTCGGCTTATGTAATGCTCCGGGCACGTTCCAAAGGTGCATGATGGCCATTTTCCACGACATGATCGAGGAAACAATGGAAGTCTTCATGGACATTCTCGGTCTTCGGAGATTCTTTCTTGTCTTGCCTCTCCTATTTAGACAAAATGCTAAAACGGTGAGAAGATACTAACTTAGTTCTAAATTGGGAGAAATACCATTTCATGGTTAAAGAGGGCATTGCCCTCGGCCATAAGATTTCAAAGTCTGGGATTGATGTCGACAGAGCTAAAGTTGATGTTATAGCTAAACTCCCTCATCCGACTTCCGTCAAAGGCGTTCGAAGTTTTTTAGGTCACGCCGGGTTCTATCATCGATTTATTCAAGATTTTTCTAAAATCGCCCGGCCGATGACCCATCTTCTCGAAAAAGAAACTCCATTTATTTTCTCAAAAGAATGTATTGAAGCATTTAATATACTTAAGAAGAAGTTAACCGAAGCCCCAATTTTAGTTGCCTCCGATTGGGACCTACCATTTGAAATTATGTGCGACGCTAGTGATTATGCGGTAGGTGCAGTCTTGGGGCAACGTAAGACCAAACATTTTCAGCCTATACACTATGCAAGTAAGACCATGACGGATGCTCAAGCACATTACACGACTACGGAAAAAGAATTATTAGCCGTGGTGTATGCTTTCGAGAAATTCCGGCCTTACTTAGTCTTATCGAAGACCATAGTGTATACGGACCACTCGGCTCTCAAGTATCTTCTTGCTAAACAAGATACTAAGCCAAGATTGCTCCGGTGGATTCTCCTACTCCAAGAATTTGATGTCATTATTCATGATAAAAAAGGAGCGGAGAATCTCGCGGCCGACCATTTATCAAGGTTAGAAAATCCTCATCAAGGTAATCTCGAGAAAAAGGAAATTACCGAAACATTTCCTCTCGAGACCCTCAGAATGATAACTTTTCATGGTGATTTTAATACCCCGTGGTTTGCCGACATTGCAAATTACCATGCGGGAAATTTTATAGTGAAAGGGATGTCGTCCCAACAAAAGAAGAAATTCTTTAAGGACGTAAAGCATTATTTTTGGGACGACCCCTACTTGTTTAAGATTTGTGCAGATCAAGTGATTAGACGATGTGTTCACGGCCAAGAAGCCGTTGATATCCTCATGGCTTGCCATAATGGACCCACTGGGGGACATCATGGTGCGAACTACACCGCTAAGAAAGTCTTTGATTCCAGTTTCTATTGGCCTACAGTTTACCGTGATGCCCACAACATGGTGAAGTCATGTGACTCATGTCAATGTCAAGGGAAAATCTCGCAAAAAAACAAAATGCCTCAAAATGTAATTCAAGTATGCGAGATCTTTGATGTATGGGGCATCGATTTTATGGGACCGTTCCTGTCTTCTCAAGGGAATAAGTACGTTCTCGTGGTCGTTGACTACTTGTCCAAATGTGTTGAAGCAAAAGCGCTCCCCACTAATGATGCCCGAGTTGTCGTTAAATTCTTAAAATCTCTTTTTGCCTAATTTGGAACTCCTCGTTCTATAATCAGTGATCGCGGTACTTATTTTTGCAACAACCAATTCACAAAATCCATGCTTAAATATGGAGTTACCCACCATCTTTCTACCGCGTATCATCCACAAACGAGTGGACAAGTGGAGGTTTTAAATCGTGGTTTGAAACGTATCTTAGAAAGGACCGTAGGCGAAAACCGAGCTTTATAGTCCGATAAGTTAGATGATGCATTATGGGCCTTCCGTACCGCATTCAAGACACCCATCGGGTACACTCCTTATAAGCTTGTGTACGGAAAGGCTTGCCATCTTCCTATTAAACTTAAACACAAGGCCTATTTGGCCTTAAAGCATTGTAATTTTGACCTTAAGACCGCAGGTGATCACCGAAAAGTTCAAATGAATGAATTAAATAAACTCCAGGATCTAGCCTACGAGAACTCTTTAATCTACAAAGAGAAAACGAAGAAGATTCATGACTCCAAGATTAAAAACCGCGTTTTCAACGTTGGTGATCGAGTTCTTCTCTTCAGTTCTCGATTAAAGATTTTCTTGGGAAAGCTCAAAACCCGTTGGACCGGACCGTTGACCGTTGCTCAAATTTTCCCTTTTAGAACCATCGAGTTATCTCAAAATGACAGACCAAATTTCAAGGTGAACGGTCATACACTTAAACATTAATTTGGAGGGGACATACCACCAATGGTTGTCCCGGATCTCCAAACTTTCCCCATGGACCACTGGATTTTGGGTCAAGTCAGGATCGTGACTCGGTTAACAAAAACAAGCGCTTCGTGGGTTGCAACCCATGCGTATCCTTAGTAGTAGTATGTTAATTAATAAGTGTGATGAGAGGAGGCTCGCCTCTTCCTTTCTCGTGTTTCGTGTTTTGTGTTTTATGTCCAGGATTGCCCGGATTATGAAGACTCTCGTGCTCATGGTTTTGTCCATCGTCCACTTGATCTTCAATCCTTCACATGCTTATATATGGAATCCGATATCCTAGATCTTATTGATTAACGTTTATCTATTAGCATAATTAATAAACGGCTTAGATTTGCGTAGAGACCCCTTAATATTTAGATTATGCCTTGAAATTAGTATGGGGTGATAGTCCCACATTGAGGACAATGTGTAGTTCTAGTATGGGGGGATCTTTCGATTTGATCTTACTTGCATTTGCCTTGTCTTCGCGTAACCCCTTTTTTCCACCAAAAAGATGTGATTTTATGCCAAAATTAAAAATTTTCAAAAATAAAATAAGTGTTTAGACACATAGTTTTGTTTTTTTAAGTATAAATTTTGACTTGACCGAGCATGTTGCGCTCTAGCTTGCCCTTTAACTTATATAAATTTAAGCTTTTGCTAGTCTTTTATACAAGAAGTTTTAAAACGCGAATTCTAGCTTAAAAAAAGCCAAGAGTTTGCAAGTTTCCATAATAGACTTTAAATATGCAAAGCTTGTTTTATTAGACTAAGCATTCGCGGATCTTTTTCTTAAAGATTTTAAATTTGCGAAGAACGAAAAATGATAGAGTTTTATATAAGTTAGATGCTAAACATGGAGTAGTTGGATCTCTTTAGAGCTCATAGAGGTTAATTGTGGGTTTTTGCTCCCACCAGCTTAATAAACGTTATATAATTGTTAATAAATAAAGTTAATTTGGTTTTTACGATTCTTAGTTTAGATCACTTCATAGAGATTCCTTCTAGTGAAAGTAAGATACACATCTAGGTTTTGTCAGTGTTGTGGGGAAATAGGTTACCAATTCCTGACGGCTCGCTACCGTTGTCTAGGTAGTTAAAAGACCACAAGACTTGAAATTTGGCTATAATAATAATAATAATATAATAAACCGAAGCCGAAATAAGACCACTACCTCTTGCCGGCTCACAACCGATGTGGTAGTCATTTAAAGGGTAGAGGTAATAATAATAATAATAAAAATTATGGGTGGATACAAGTTTACTGCCTCTTGCCGGCTCACAACCGATGTGGTAGTCTTTAAAAGAAGGCCCATACTAAGAATAATAATCCGAGACTGATAAAAGTTTGCTGCATCATGCCGGCTTACAACCGATGTTGCAGCCTTCAAAAAGGTGAAGGATCACCGAGGTCGAAATAAGACTCCTGGACCATGGTCGGCTCGCATACCGATGTGACAGTTGTTTAAAGGACCGAGGTTTAATAATGTTGCAATAATATGAAAAATAAGAATAAAGCCAAATTTCGACTCTAGGGTTATCTAAATAAAGCCTCTGTCTCTGGACTCGTAGTTGAGTTGTTTCGGATGAAATAAAAAGGATAACCCCTAAATCGTGCGAAATTAGAACCTTAATGTGGACCTTATTCTCACCGTATCGTCTCTTTAGGAAAGGATTTCAAACTAATTGTGGTCTAAACCGGGTTTACTTTATGTGAATAAGAATTTAATTTATTTGTCACCAATAATAAGAATAAAACCTTTAGAGGACTTAGGAATAAGGGAGCGGAAAGTAGCTATGCATACACAATTAACATTTATGAGTAGTGTTAGCATTTTAACTTGTATTTAACAATGATTTCGTTTTTAAGCTTGGTTTGGGGCAGGTGAAAAATCAAGGACGATAAATTTATTCTTTTAGTGTTTCTTGTTCCGTGAAAATATGATATGTATGAATGATAATAATAAATGTATAAAAATGGTAAAACAGGGAGGCTTTTCAAAACTAACGATTTCTTAATCCCCTTAGATGAACACTTAGCTACTTTTCGAGGTAATTAGTCTAAGGGGGTTGGAATTTTTGGTTTTCTAAGTTTGTATTTATGACATTGCGTGAGGACACGATAATAGCTTAGTATGGGGGATTTTTTATATGTGTTTAATCACATATCATTTTACCTTACTAAAATAAGCTTAAAAGACTAAAAAATACATGAAAAATGCAATGTATATGTGTGTTTTGTCAATTGTGTCTTGCAGGTAACAGATATTCAATAAAAGGACAAAAATGAAGCAAAATAGACGAAACCGAGCACGAGATTGGAAAGAGGGCGAAATAACCAAAGCCGATGGCGTACCCATCTTTTATGGACCAACCCGGGCCTACTTAATGGGCCGTCTCAACCCACAACTTATAACCTTAATTATATAAGCCCATGATTTGAATAAAAGCCCAATCCCTTTTCTATATAAACAAACGGCCTAAAATCAAAAGTTATAAAAGTGAGAAGGCCCATGTCCAAGTCAAAGATATAAGGACGGGGTCAAAGTAACTCTTCCATCTTCATTTTCCCTCCCATATTACACCATTAATGAAACCAGGGTAAAATCAGCCAAACGCACACATCAAAGTACTTTTAGAAGATCTTTCTGACACCACTGACACCCTCCATATCCACGTTGGCAATCCCACACAACCCCATTGGTCAATCAAACGTATAAGCAATCTAACGGATGAAAAGATGAGGATTAAAAGGCGGTTATTGATCAAAGGCCAAGATTAGAAGATGAGAACGCTCCTGGAAGGCTAGAAGGTTCTCCTCTCCCCTATAAATAAAGGGCTGGATCACACATTAGGAGTGTGTAGTTTTTTAGCTTAAGCTTAGTAGTAATTTAGCTTATTGTAGTAATGTTTAGCTTATTGTCTTTATTTTAATGTATTTACTCTTAAAAGCTTGTAGTCTCTTTGATTAATCAATAAAATTTCAGAGTTCATTTAAATTTGTGTTTAATTCATGTTTTTCCTTATTGCAATTATGGTTTAAATAAGTTTAAAATCAACTAAATAAGCTCTATAAGCTCTCTACTACTTAATAAGCTAGCTATCATAAAGTTAAGCCTTAAAAAGCTTAACTGAATTATAATTCACCTCAAATCTCACTCACAAATACCTCAGCTTAATTTTTGGATGATAAGCCAGACTTGGAAGGGCTTATGGACAATACCAGCTTGTTTTTAAACAAGCTAAAGCTTGTAGAATAAGCTCTAAAGAGCAATATTAGATTCCTGTTTAGCTGGAATCAAGGTACATCTCTTATTTCATATTTTTAGCTTATTTTCATGTTTAGCTTATTGCATTGCTTATCTGCTTATTTATGCTTATTTTATCTTAAGTTAGCTTAAAATGATTAGTTATTAGTTTAAAATAGTTTAGAGTTAGTTTTAATAAAATCTGCCCACTATTAGTTAAACTAGCTTATTGTCTTAGCTTATTAATTAGAGCTTATTTCTTAGAGGTTAATGCTTATTTGACTTTAATAATCTTAGATCTTTATCTGTTTTCATCATTTGAGGATTTTTAAGATCTGTTTTAAGCTTAAATCAGGACTTCATATTCTTAAAGGGGTGTTTGGGTTAAGATTTAAAATAGGTCAAATGAGGTTTAAATCTGTTTTTAGTTTGCTAGACAATTTCATAACCTTAAATAAGTTCTAAGTGTTAGCTTTTATAGGCTTAAATTTAGTTTTGTTGAAGTTTTAAGGGTTGTTTATCAAATAGTCAAGTCTGAAGGTTCTAAAGCTGTCAAAACAGCTTATTTGTTAAGCTTTTCAAAATTTTACTAGAATATTGGTTTTTATAAGTTTAATAAAGTTTATATGCATCAAGGTTCATCTGTCTTAAGTTTTGGTTTCGAGTTTTATACTCTAGTTGCATAAAAAGTCAGAAAGAAAATAGTCATGTATGCAATCTTTCTCATTTTGAGTTTTTGGCTTATTTGGTGGTTTTATTAGCTTTAGTTTAGATTGAATCAGCTTATTAAGTCATTGTCTTAATCTGTTTTAAGTTTCTAAGTTGTTAAGTCAGCTTTTGAATCTTGCTTTTTAGCTTAAAGTTGTCAAAATACTTTTGAAATAGCCAAAAAAAAGTAGTGCAGTCTGTCATTTCATAAGTCATTTTCTAGCTTAAATTCCTAGAATAATTAGCTTAATTTTAATTTTTACATATTGGTTGAGTCTCAAACTTGATGTGTTTGTGCCTTTTAGCTTATTTCTTGTGCTTAGTAGTATAAAATCCTAGCTTAAAAGTTTGGTAAAAGTCTTAAAAACTGTTTTGAATGTCTGTTGTCTTAAGAGCTTTTTAGTTCTTTTTAGCTTACTTGATTTGCTTATTTTGAGTCATATGTGCTTTTCAGGTTTAGGAGAAGATTTTATTTAGTTTATTTGACTTTTCTCTTGCTTATTGTTAATCAAAAAAGATCCCTTTGCTTAATGGATCTTAACCTTTAGCTTGTAAAGGGTTTGTTGCCTTAGATAAATCTAAAGTAACAATGATGAAACAATGATTAACCACTATTGATTACGCCGAATTTAATCAAAAATGTAAAGAAGAATATAATCAAAACACTTTTATATTGAACTTTGAATCTGCCTAAGTTACAGATTACAAACTATGATTTGCTATTCGATCTCTATGATCTTTTGTAGAACTATATCTACTGACTATGCCTCTGGTTCCTTTTATAGACCAAGGAAACCCTAATGGGCTTTACAAAACGCGTATAAAGATAATGCATATCTTTTCCTAAGATATCTCATGCATATCTTTAACTCTAACTAATTTCTGCGTAAGCAGACTTAACTATTACATAAACAGTATTAACTATTTAATACTGCCAGTACTAACTATGATAAACCTTCTACCAGTACTAACTATTACACTAGCAGAATTAACTACAATACTAACAGAATTAAGTCTGTTATACAAAATTCCTAACAATCCTCCCCTAAACTTGAACTTCACTTGTTAACTTCAAGTTTCTTGAGTTGTCTTCAGTTTGGGCTTTTGAGAATTGTATCCAAGCATGTCTTCAAGTCCTTAGCTTCTCTTGAATGATGATCTGTTTGATGTTCTTTGAAAAACCAGATCATACTTTGTCTTTTAGTCTTTGTCTTCTCTTTACAGCTACACAACAACATCCAACTAAGTTGGCTTTATAGTTTTTGGCAAACTACCAGCCATCAACGGATTTGATATGTCTTTACCATGAGCCATTTGCTATGGACTAGTCAATGCTTCATTGTAGTAACAATGTGCATTGATAACCTTACAGTTTTTATCAAACTATCAACTATCAACGGATTTGAATTCTCTTTACCAGTAGCCGTTTGCTCTAGAGTAGTCAATGCTTTAGTACAATACTATGGTGCATTGATTACCATATAATTTTTGGTAAACTGTCAACCATAAACGGATTTGAGAAGTCTTTACCAAAGCCGTTTGCTTTGGACTAGCCAGTCCTTATGCCTATTAAGCATGGTGAACTGATAACCATTTGTTGTGTGGTGGTTAGCCAACACCCAAACCCTTCTCACTTTCATAAAAGTCTATAGTTTCCAAAAACATGCCCACTGCTACTGATAACTTCATCACTTTCTAATCCCAGCTTGCTTCTCAATCATCTTCAAAAGTTTATAGCAAACTTCATTCATTTTTTCATCTAGAAGCTTCATTTTCAGCATCACTTGGCAAGCTTCTTTTGACAATGGATACTTTCTATCTACTAACATATAGATTGTGCATGCCTCCAAAGTTAAACAATGTACTTCACACTTATCATAATTTTGAAACTCATATCTCTCACCCCAAGCTAATTCATTCTTTTCATGTCCAAGAATTCTAGCTTCTAGTGACTCTAAGGCTATTTCATAACCCCTAATTTCTAGTTTGGCTTTGTTATGCTTTTCTCTCTCAGTATCATAGTTCTTTTGAAGACATTTAAATGATTCAAGACATTTAGAACATTTTTGTACCTCACTATTAGAAGAACTTGATGAGTTTGATAAAGAGATTGTCATCAAAGCATAGTTGACTGGTTCAACTTCAAAATCATTGCTCCAGTCATAGCCTCCTAGACCATCTTGAGCCACCAGTGCCTGAGATGAAGATTCAGTTGTTTGTGATAGACTTGTAAGCTGGTCGTCTAAAAGGCAGAAAAGCGCTGCGATATCCAGTACGGAAGCTGAATATATTGCTTTGT
>BQNB010122346.1:0-20300 GCA_026074375.1 Tanacetum coccineum
ACAGACCAGACTGAATCAGAAAACAACGTACCTTAGCAAAGAGTGTCACGTTCGTCTCCTTAACCAACCCATTCTGCTGTTGTAACCCTGCAACACCCAAATGTTTGGCCACCCCACTCTTCGTACATTGTTGTGTAGACCTCTGATTACAAGAATCAAGAACATTACCCGTCTTGATCTTCCACCCAGTCTGATATTCCTTTTCCTGCTCCTTTACCAAGCAGTCCGTGTTTGTCTTCTCTTCAGGTTGCTTGTCCTCCAACCGTCTTTGAGCCACTGCAGTATCATCGTTACTAACCTGAAAAACCTCAGCTTCACGATCCCCTTGAGCTCCCTGCAGTTCCACCTCAAACCAAACACGTTTTTCATCATGTACTCCATGGACTCCTGTTTCAACACCAGGACCAAGTTGTTTGAACCCAACTTGTTTTGAACCTCCATGCTTTTGTACAATATTCCCATCGAGCTTTTCGATGTTTAACCTAGTATTCATACTAGCCATTCTTTTAACCCTTTGCTAACCGTTTAACCTTTTGTGAATTTACCTACACAAAGCACGATCTAGCAAAGTAACCCGTTTGTAAAAACCCTTACTTTATCGATATAACCCTAAGAATAAACCTTCTTAGAAGTCGATCAAAGCAAGAAACCCTTCAAAAAACAAAACCCTTTCTTACTCAAATATCGATCGAACCATGGGCATAAAACCGTCCAACAAATCGACAACCCTTGAATCAAGAAAGTAACCTACGCTTTTTGAAGTAACCCTTGTCGTACTTTTATTTTTGCAAAACAATTTCTTGTAACCTAAGAAACCTTGCAACCTCGACAAGTCTTGGACTTATTCTCCGACCCTTTGTTTATTCTGATAACCTTGTGATATAAACCTCACAACACCGAATCAAACAAAGTACCTTGTGCGAAAACTCCCTTAAGTCTTCTACACCTTGTCACGGACCCGGACAATCGAAGAACTCAAGAACCTTTACCTGTCGATACCCTGCTGTTCCTTGACGTCAAAAAACCTCAACACCAAGAACTTTTGTTGTCGAGAACCTGGTAGCCCAAACAGAATAGAACCCTCCTGTTCCTTCCAGAAAAACCAAACAACAAAGACCTCTTCTTGATCGATCCTAGTTAACCAGAGAACCCGCGAACCTGAGCTCTGATACCACTTGTAGGATTCGATCACCCTACAACCTGGTTACTAGTGCGGAATAAATCCGATCTTGAAGACGAACACACCCCAGCAGATTATGTATGACAGAAAAGAAAAGGATGCACAAGAATATAACCCTCAATATTATATGTTTATTGAGTAAGGAAAAGAATGAAGTACAAACCCCTCTCCCCCTCACCTCTTTATTGTAGAGATGAGGGGGAGAACAAACAGGTTGGAAGAATTAATATGTGAAACCCTTCCCCCCTCACCTCCTTTTATAGAGATGAGGGGGAGGATGGGCTTGGGCCGTAGAGAAACCCAATAACCTTAATATGGCTATAATTAGAGCTAAATTTACACTAAACCCCCTAACCTATTGACTAAAGTGAATACTATATCTAACAATTAATACAACCAAATATAAACGGTTTGAAACCGAAAAACCGAACCGAAAAAACCGAAAAACCGAAAAAGCCAAAAACCGAGCGGTTTCGGTTTTTGGTTTTATAAAAACCGAATATTTCGGTTCGGTTTCGGTTTTAACCAAAAACCGACCCAAACCGAACCGTGCACACCCCTACTACATATACTACTAGCATGGTCGATCATACCATACAAGTTCCAAACTATTGATGGTCAACAAGGAATATCACACGATAGGGTGTTGATTACCATGCTTTCCTATAAACTAGTCTGAAAGGCGTACACCCTATCGGTGTTTTGTAGGCCGTCCTAAATGCTCATAATGCATCGTTAAGTTTTTCCGACCAACCTTTTAGATTGTACCCCACTGGTCTCTCTAGAATACGCTTAATAATGTTAGTAACTTCAGTTTGTCCATTAGATTGAGGGTGATATGTCGTGGATACTTTGTGAGTCACGCCATATTTTTGTAAAGCTTTCTCAAGCTAGGAATTAGAAAAATGCATTCCTCTATCACTAATCAAAGCTTTAGGAACTCCAAACCGAGCAAACAACTGTCTTAAAAATTTAATATACACCAGAAGACTATACTATCTATTAGGTTGCCCACTATGGGCCGGACGACCGACTCGGTCGCCGTCGGTCGCCACCGTAGTGGTTAGCCGATCGAGCAGTCAGTCGCCGGAGACCGATTTTGAAATTGGTCGCCCAGACAACAACGGTCGTGGGCTTCATTTCTTTCTTCTTTTTTTTGCGTATAATGTGTTTGTGTGTGTGTGTCTTGTGAGGGAAAAGTGGCGAAGAAGAGAACTTATCATGTATTTATGATCATGTAAAAGTCAACTCATACAACTTTACATCACAACGTGTATTTTTTTTTTGCCCATATACAATTTTATATGTTTTTTTTTTTTTTTTGATATTTCAAATGATATATTTTATGATCAATTTTTTTTAATATTTTATTTTTCAGTTTTTTTTAGCATTTAAAAAAATTAAAAAATTGAAAATGAAAAAAAAATTAAGGTCGCCTCATAGTGGCACTAGGTCGTCTGTAGGTCGCCAGAGAGAGAAAACTGATGTGGCGCGGAAAATATAGGTCGCGACCACTATCCATAGTGGGCAGCCTTACTGCAAGTACAATTCCAAAATGGTATGATATGACTATCGAAGGTACCACATTTTGTTTTTAATTTTCCATATCAAACATTACTCAACATTGTTAATATCATTATTTATATAACAACACCCTAGAGTACCCATATAGATAAAATACGTTTCAAAAGGTTTTAAAATATCATTGTTAGTTTATACGTGATATTTTTATAACTAATGAAGAACCAAATACCATAATCGAAAAAAAAGCTGATGAGTGTGTTCTTCGTTTCCCCCTATCTTCTTCTTCATCATTCATAACCTTATTTGTAATTTATTAAAACTTTACAATAGTGACAATTTATATTATTCAATTACAAATTTCCCAGAAACCCTACCAACATTGCTATAAAAAATATACTTTGCATGCAATTGCTTTGATCGCAATTTAATTGCCCATAATTTCCTTGAAAACCCTAACAAAATTGCTGTCACTAAACACATTCATCTCCTAAATTCTTCATTATTACCATCATAATTATTATCTTAATCTTTATATCTAACCGCATAATCAAACCCCTGTTTTTAAAAATTATTTGTGTGATCGATCATATTGATGTTATTGGTTCGTGGGCATCATTTGATATCGAATTCTTGATGAAATGGTTAATGTTGAAAAATAGGGATCCAACAACGATATTTGGGATCGGGTTGGGATGGTAACAGCGCCATTAATATTTAATGGCGCTGTTCAGGCGCTTCTTTTATCGTAAGCCGCCGGATCGCCTCCTCGAGATCTCTGAAAGGGTTTTCGGTACGCATTTTACGTTGAGTTTATTTTGTTCAGTGTTGAATTTTGGTTGATTGGTTTAGGATGCTACATTTAGCTGCTGATCTTGTTTATTAAGCTGTTTAGGTTTTTAGGATGCTACATTTGACAACTCCAAAGTTTTATAGTTTAGCTACCTACTGTCTATTATGAAGTTGCTTCAGGGTATAGGACTATAGCCCACAACAAGAATTAGAGTTTTAAAAGAAGATTATTATGCTCATATTGTGACACATTTAAAGGCTATATAGTGGTATCCCGACACGAGTGTGAGGTGTATATCTAGCATAGTGCATGCTAGTTTGGCCTTTCCAAAGAAAATGTTAGGAATTTGAGAATGTTGCCTCGTATAGACTGCTATGCAAGGGCTATGTACCTCCATTTAGATAGTCCGGTGATAAATCTTTTGTCGAAAGAATTTGGTATTGCTTGGAATAATAGAAACTACAATAATGAATTTGGAAAGTCAATTTTTTGTGTTATGCTTCATGTCATGTCAATGAAGATTTTGTAGGTGATCAAAGATCGTGCTTATTCCCAAAATGTAACTGTCTTAACTTATACTATACTAGTTTCATTTAGTGGTTCTTTTGGTAGTGACTATGGTGTGTAGGAGATAGTGGTGGATAGAATTAAGATCATGGGCCCCAACCATGTTCTTGCGGGTACACAAACCTATTAGAAAAAAAAGTAAATTTATTAGAGAAGGTCGAGTGCCCTCAACTTAGTCGCCACACTGATTCTTGATAAAAGATTATGTATCCGACACTATAGATTATGGAACTTCTGTCATATCTTTATTTTTTCCTTTCTTGTTTTACAGTCTTTGATTGCTGCTTCTCTTCTGAAGTACCTGAAGAAGATAAATACAAAAGCTACATGGGTGACATTGTAGCTGAACTCCAAGACTATTTTCCGGATTCTCCTTTCATGGTTTTTAACGTTAAAGAAGGTGGTGACAAAAAATCCCAAATTTCTGATATATTGTCTAAATACGATATGACAATCATGGAGTACCCTTGGCACTATGACGGGTGTCCTATTTTACCATTGGAAATAATCAGTCAATTCTTAAAATCAAGTGATGGCTGGCTAACATTTGCGGGACAGAAAAACGTTCTTTTAATGCATTGTGAGAAAGGAGGGTGGCCAATGCTTGCATTTATGCTTGCAGGCCTTCTTTTATTTAGAAAACAATATACGGGTGAACAAAAGACTCTTGAAATGGTGTACAAACAAGCTCCTCGTGAGCTTCTTCATATTTTGTCGCCATTAAATCCTCAACCATCGCAAATGAGGTATCTTCAGTATATTACTAAGAGGAATTTAGGGTTAGATTGGCCTCCCGAAGAGGCACCTTTAGCTTTGGATTGTATTATACTTAGAGTCCTTCCGTTGATTGGTGGAAAGGGTTGCCGACCCATTATTCGTATATATGGTCATGATCTGTTTTCAACAGCTTCTAATAAGAGCTGTAAGCTTTTGTTTTCAACATCAAATGCCAAGAATCATGCTCGCTATTATCGAATGGTAAGCTTATTCGAATCCATGCTATTAGAACTAGTGGTGGCCCTTTACCCCAAAAAAAAAAAACTAGTGGTGGCAAAATGTTTGGGTAACTGGCCGAAACGGGTCACTTATATGGGAGGTTAGGTTGACACTAAACACTTTTTGTCTTGTAGCTGTAAATTGTGAACAAGTAGTGTGTCGATTATGATTAGAAAACATCATAATACTTCAATAACAATATAACTTTATGTATTCAATGAAGGTTCCTTTTTACATTAAATACCAAGGTACTCTTTCATTTGTCCCGTTTTGGTCATTGGACTTTTCTTTGTACATCCGAGTCATTAAAAGATAGTTTCGCTTTCTATTTAGGTTACATTGTAATTGGTAATCTTAGTATCTTTTTATAAATATATCATCTCTAAATATAGCTTGTTTTTATATAAATATTTTCACTTATATAGTTTTGTTTCTAAGAGTTTTCTTTTCTTTCACAAAATAACCCAAACAGAACACAGAACGATTTTCTAATGACTCATATGCACAAAAAGAAGAACAATGACTAAAATGGGCTAAACGAAAATAAACAACTATATCATGCAAACAAAAAAGTTTTATGGCATTAAAAATACAGTTTACGAAACTTTTGATGTGTTATACCAATTTGACCGGTGTGATAAGTTCGAGATAAATACAACCTGAACAGACCCTTTTAGTAAATTTGAATTTGCCACATCTATTGAAATTATAATGAAAAACGTCTTGCTTGTAATATACAAACTTAAATTTTGGTTGCAGGACGAATGCCAGATGGCAAAAATAGATATACATTACCGTGTTCAAGGGGATGTGGTTCTTGAATGCATTCATTTGGATGACGATGATGTAAAGGAAGAGATGTTATTTAGAGTAGTGTTCCATACAGCATTTATTCGAGGTTATGTACTAATGTTGGGTCGTGATGAAGTTGATCTTAAGTGGGATGCTGGAGATCAAATGCCAAAGGACTTCAAGGCAGAGGTTGACCTTTGACCTTTGACTTTTGAAATGTAAATGCGTTTATTGCTATTAGATTTTTTATGCATATTCATATTTTTATCAGGTACTTTTTGTGGATGCTGATCCTCTACCATCTATTATCACTACAGACAGACTATCGGCTGATGGAAGTGAAACAACGGGAAGTGGTTCACCAGATGAATTTTTTGAAGTAGAAGACATATTTATTGATGCGGTTGAATCCACACATGCATTTGAAGATGATATGTCAGAATCTGAAGTAGAATCACATTCATCGCATGACCGCCCGTCAATTGAGTCTGACCCAAGTCTCCAATTGGCGGAAGACGTTGATATGAAGACTACAATAGTCAAAGATGTTACAAAAAAGCCAACTGTCAAAGACGTTGATTTAAAGCCAACAGTCAAAGACGCTGATTTAGAGCCAACAGTCAAAGACATTGATTTAGAGCCAACAGTCAAAGACGTTGATTTAAAGCCAACAGTCAAAGACGTTGATGTAATGCCATTAGTCAAAGATGTTGATTCAAAGCCTGTAATAGTTACAGGCGTTGATTCGAAGCCTACAATAGTAAAAAACGTTGATTTGAAGTCTGCAATAGTCAAAGATGTTGATGTGAAGTCTATAAAGGAAGTGATGGTTGACTGTAATGAAGTATATAGCCCGGAAATGAACTCGGGTGGTTTAATAGAGGAAATGAAAAGTAACAAAGAAAATGATGTGAATCAACATATGAAGAAGGTGGAGCCGCATACTAATATAAGTAGGAAAAGTGCTGGAACTCTAAAAGAAGAAAGCCCGGCAGGTTTAAGACACGCGAAACCGAATGCTATATCACGCTTGAATTCTGCTAGACATTTGAGTGCACCCCCTGTGCTGAAGGATCTTAAAGTAGGGGAGAAGGTTCTAGAAGGAAGTGGAAGAAGAGGCACAGGGAAACGAGCTTCCTGTCCACCATTTTTGGATGCACAACGAGTGAAAATACGTTATGATGGTACACTTGAATTGCCAAAATCTGTCAAGAATTTGGATATTAAACTAGTGAAGACCCCTTCACAACCACCACAAATAGCACCAACTCAGAATAATAATGCGGCAACATGCTTACCGCCAACCCCTTCTCCACGCCCACCTCCTACAAATGAAGAACGTATGCATGATGGTTTGGTGGTTCCGCCTATGCCAACAGCTCCAACGCCACCTGTACCTGAAGTAACAGTTTCTCGACCATTGGATCCTGTATGTCCAATTGCATCTCAACCTGGTGCGCCTGAACCACCATATGCTCCTCCCCCACCCCCACCTCCACCGACATTACATGGAGTTGTATCTCCACCTCCTTTGCAAGATGTTGTACCCTCACCGCAACCTCCTCCACCTCCTCCAGTGTATGAAGCTCCTGCTCCATCTAAAATACCAGCACCTCCTATGCAAGTTGTTCCCCCACCACCTGCACCACCACCTCCTCCTCATCCACCTTCAGTCTATGTTGAACCAGCTCCACCACCACCCCATATGCATGAAGTCCCCCGGCCACCACCTCCTCCACCTTCCCCTGGTGGTGGTAAACCTCAAACGATGGATGGAGTACCACCTGCTCCACCTCCACCACCTAGCGCACCTACACCCCCACCACCACCCGGAGGAACACTAAGACCACCTGGACCTCCACCTCCACCACCTGGCGCACCTATACCCCCACCACCACCCGGAGGAGCACCAAGACCACCTGGACCTCCACCGCCACCGGGAGCACCTGGACCTCCACCGCCACCAGGAGCACCCGGACCTCCACCGCCACCGGGAGCACCTGGACCTCCAGGTGGGCCACCACCCCCACCTGGTCGTCTTGGCCCTGGTAAAGCGCGTGGACCTCCAGTAAAAAAATCTAATCTAAAGCCATTGTATTGGTTCAAGGTAACTAGGGCACTGAAAGGAAGCTTGTGGGAAGAAATCCAGAAAATTGGAGAGGGCCAAAGGTACTATACAATCTTAATTATTTGATATTATGGTGACATATATTTTTTAACAAACTATTTATGTGTAGTTCGCCGCCAGAATTTGATCACTCAGAAATTGAGACATATTTCTCAAACGCCCCAAAGAAAGTTGTTTCTAAAGAGGCAGATAAGAAGAAAGCTGTTTGTTCCAAACCTGAAAAAGTCCAATTGGTAATGCAATGTAAATCATTACCTTATCAATTTAGTTTTCATATTCTTCATGTTTTTTTTTTTGGTAAAAAGGTGAAAACTTTATATTAACTTCAAAATATAACACCAATAAAGATGAAAAGAATGGACATGCCCAGTTCTCTGATACAAAGACTACTTTAGTCTAAACTAAACAAGTCTGACATATAACTAGCTTGGATACAACTATCAAACAAATGTCTGATACATCACACAGCCATATCAGTGAGATATAAGCTGTAATTTCACCTTAATCACCAATACCATAGCTTCATGGTTACATTTCCCAGATACCTCAGCAACATAGACCATTCATCCAACACCCACAATGATCAATGAGCATAAATATTGGGCATCACCATGCAAGCTATAGCTCCCAATCACTAGCATAAGGGGTTATACCCAACTAGCTACATTTCCTTGTCATTTGTCCCACCAGTCAAATAGCAGCTTCATCCTCACTATTTGACCTTAGGAAGAAAGAGGACAAGGCATCACTAATCAGGGAGCACACACCCTTACCCAGTATCCAACCTATCCTCCAATCAGTGAGGTAAAGCTTGGACCAAGAACCCCCATCTTTCATGACTCTCTATTCCAAACTACTTACCTCACACCAAGCTCATTTACCCTTCACATCAGGCAACCTTCCTTGTGGTGACAACCTCTAAGATCCAATTTCCTGGCCTTAGCAGACACCATTCCCTCCTTAGGCCAAATGAGTGTGCAGAAGCCATCAAAAGGATCAAAGAGAAAGTGACCAAGATACAAGGCCCTCTGATGTAATGAGCTACAATATGTCTCAGAATACATGGTGTATAACTGAGACAAGGTTTAAAACCTCTTTCAATTCTTTATTATGGGTGAAAAACCTTCACCCAAACACCCCTTAATTCATTCATTAGAGATCAATCTTCCAAGAAAGCTATTGTTGTAGATCATAAATTGAGGCCCAGCTTCAATATCTCCAAGCAACATTCAATCATTGCATAAGCTCCTTGGAATCATCAATTCTTCCTTGAAAATTTCTCTACCATATTAATACTAGTAGTGTTTCTAGCAGGAATGGTTGTTAATCTTGATCTAACTTCATCACAAATAACTCCAAAAACTTCCTCATCAGTTCTTTTACAGTTATTAAACAATCTCTTTCTCTCTTGCCAGATGTAGTAAACCATAGCAGCAAGACAAAGTCTCCTTATAATTCCCCAAATGCTCTTATTATCTCTCTTTAGGCTCATGGCTTTAATGATATCATCCCACTTATTTTCTTTGACATTTATTCTTGCAATGACACAAACCTTCTTCCATATCTTCTCAGCAAACTCACATTTGAAGAACAAATGATCATGGGAGTCAGCCTCTGTTTTGCATAGACTGCGTTCAAAAACTCTGTTTGGATACCACTTTATCATCTTATCCTGAGTGCTCAACTTCTTTTTGATTGCAAGCCAAAGGATAAAGGTGTGTTTTGGAATGCAATTTGGGTGCCAAGCAATATCTTTCCAGTCAACACTGACTCCGTTTCTTTTTTATTGCAAGCCAAAGGATAAAGGTGTGTTTTGGAATGCAATTTGGGTGCCAAACAATATCTTTCCAGTCAACACTGACTCCATTTCCCCTTATATCCCTCCATACAGTAGCAGTTGAAAACCTTCTAGTATTTCCATCATTATCCACCCAAATAGGCTTATCAGGATAGTTACTTAAGACTGGATCTTGCAAATCTTTTAACCATGGAAATTTGATTATCCATTCAGGAGGCCACTTCCATCCCTTAGCTACTCTTAAATCTGCAATACAGTCCTGATCTTTAAATCCAGCATAGAAAATTTCCTTCTTGCTTATCATACTAGCTAAGGATCTTTCACTGTTCCAATTATCATGCCATACATTGACACTCTTTCCATTTCCTATACTGAATCTAATATGATCCCTCACCATATTTCTTAGATTCAGTATACATTTCCATCCCCAACTATATTTTGGATCAATTGCAACATCCCAAACACTCCTATTTTTTAATTTCACAACATTGATCCATTTTACCCATAAAGACTCTTTTTTTGATGCAACATTCCACAGATATTTAACTAGTAAAGTTTTATTCCATAGCTCCAAGGATTTAAATCCTAATCCTCCTTGATCTTTTGGCTTACATACATCCACCCAGGCCACTTTGGGTTTGCCTTTGCAACTCTCCCCATTATTCCATAGAAACTTTTTGAAGAGCTTTTCAATATCATTAATAACAGTTTTAGGAAGAAGAAACACAGACCCCCGTACACCTACATTGATGCTAACACAGAAGCAATTAGTTGGGCTCTGCCAGCATGTGATAAGCTTTTGTTTTTCCAATCCATTAGCTTTTGCTGCACTTTGTCAACAAGGTGTTTGCAATCTGCTATACCAATCTTTTTTGTAACCAAAGGCACCCCTAAGTATCTAACTGGAAGTTTGCCTTCTTTAAAAGGGAGAATGGTACTAATTGCATTCTTAGTCTCACTATCCAGGCTTCCACAAAACATTGTGCTTTTCCCAAGGTTTGGATAAAGACCGGTCATTGCACTAAACTTGTCCAAAGCCCTTTTTATAGTTTGAACACATTCAACTCCTCCATGGCATAGCATAATGAGATCATCAGCAAAGCATAGATGGTGATCCTCAGCTGCTTGCATCCAAAATGAAACTTAAAATTCCTCTCTTTCCTTATTTCATCCTTCATTATAAGATTCAGCATGTCCATAACAATAGTAAAAATGTAAGGAGAAATTGGATCTCCGTGTCTCAATCCTCTCCCCCCTTTGAAATAGCCATGTCTCTCCCCATTAACACATATTGAGAATTTATAATTAGAAATACAGGCTATGATCCAATCAATCATTTTCCTTGGAAATCCAAATCTCCCCATAATGTCTTCAAAGAAAGTCCAGCTAACTGTATCATATGCTTTTTGGATATCAATTTTGAAAGAACACCTCTTAGGTCCATTAGCACAATTATAACCTTTAAGAAGCTCTTGAACAAGAAGGATATTATCAGTAATTGCTCTTCCGGGTATAAAAGCACTTTGATTATCATCCACAATGTGACTTAGAGCAGTTTTGATCCTATTGGTTAGAATTTTACTTATACATTTATAGATTACATTGCAACATGCAATTGGTCTAAAATCAGATACCTTCTGAGGGGTTGTTGACTTAGGAACAAGAGCAATTAGAGTGGCATTGACTTCTCCCAAAAGTTTCCCAGACACAAAGAATTCCTTTATAGCAGCACATAAATCCTCTTTAATGAGCTCCTAAGATTTCTTATAAAACCTAGATGTAAATCCATCAGGACCTGGGGCTTTATTATCATCAATTTCAAACAATGCCTTTTTAATCTCATCATTACTGATCTCCCTTATCATAAGTTCAGCTTCTTCTATTGGAACTTTCTTCACAAACAAGCTACTATCCTCTTCACAGAATTTGGTAGCTTGAGGACTAATCCCAAGAATCCTTCAAAGTGTTTCACAAACTGATCAGCAACCTCATTATTATCAAACCTCTTACCCTTTTCATCACATATAGACATTATTCTACTTCTGTTTACTCTACCCTTCAAGACTTTGTGAAAATAAGCAGAGTTTTTATCACCTTCCTTTAGCCATGTAACTTTATCTTTCTGCCTTAATAATTTCTCTTCGCTTCCTTGTATTCACTCAGCACTCAGACTTTTATTTAAAGGATCCTGATCAATTTTAGCTTGGACTTCATGGAGCTTCTTTTTCAATGCAGCAACTCTATCAAATAAATTTCTATGTTTCCAATTCAATTTGTTCAAATGAGGATTAGTGCTTTAAGCTTTTTGACCATCCTGAACATAGCATGACCATGCACCACTATATTCCATTTTTCCTTCACCAAATCTTTGAATGGAAAATCTATAATTTGCCATTCTAAAAGATTTATTCTTCTTCTTTATTGCTTGAGGAATTGTTAAGATAGCTATCAGAAATTCCATAGGGCAGAAAAAGATCATTAGCTTTACTAAAATGGGTCAAAAAAGAAGAATTACCCATTACCCTGTCAATTTTCTTGAGAATAGTAGCATTAGGATTATTAAGGCTTTTTGTCCATGTGAGATGCAGCCCAGACGAGCTGATATCCTCCATCTCAGTATCATTAATGCACTCTTGAAACTCCAGCATGTCTTGAGTAAAACGAGAGATTCTTTCTGAATGATCTTCCAAGTTTAAACTAACATTAACATCTCCCATGATTGCCCAAGTTGAATCCCCCACAATCTTCTTGTATAAACTAAGATCCTTCCAAAGTTCCCTTCTATCTTTCCCTCTATTAGCAGCATAAATGAATGTACAAAAGAAAGTCTGCTGAGAGCTTAGAATCTCCACATGAGATAACATTGATTGTCCTGAGTTGTGAACATTGAACAATTAACATTATTTGCATTCCACCCAATAGCAATTTTGCATCCTTTCCTACTGAAGTGCATATTAGTTTGCCATACCCAGCTTCCAAAAATAATAATACAAACCTTCTCAATTCTGTCCTTTTTCATATGTGTTTCCAAAACAGCACAAATATTCAATTTTTCATTCCAAATTAAATTCTTAATCTCATCCTGCTTTGAGATCTTACCCAATCCTCTTATATTCCAAGCAGCTATTTTGAGGTCTGCCATTAAGCTACTGAAATAAGTTGCTTCCTACACCCCTAACTTCATTCTCTGACATAAATTTAGCAATACCATCCCTATCAACATATACATCATTCTCATATAATTCAATATCAGTATCCTCATCCTCTTTTTCCTTATTCTTATCATAGTGTTCTTTCCAGCATTCTTTGAAATAAGCAATCATCTCTTTTGACCAGTCTCTTGATTCATTTATAGATAGCTGAATTTTCTCTTTTACATATTTTTCTACCACATTCTTTTCTCTCAAGCTCATCTTCATCATTGTTGACTCTTCTTCAATATCTTGTAACACAGAAAATTTATTAGCAGTATCCCTTACATCTTTTATCACATTTTCTCCCACATTCCATATTTTCCTTTGAGAGTTTGGTGGAGTTGTATATTTATCCTGCTGCTCATTCACTTTGTCTGTATAGGTTCTTTATTCATCTCTTGTAATCTTTTTTGTCTGTATACAAATTTTTGAACCACTTCCTTCTTTTCAATAGGCCTCCTTTGTTTATTTTGCTGCATGTTCCTGCTTATACCATTATCATTACTCTTTCTGTTTTTCACATTCACAAATTCTTCACTTTTGTCATTTACTTCCTGATTTTTCCTGGCCTCCTTTTCCTTTTTAGTGCAATTTTCAGAAGAATGGCCAAATACCAAACACTGAGGACATACATGTGGTTTCCAATCATATTCTACTTTCACTCTTTTGACAAACTGTTCTCCACTCTGCTCGTTCTCATACAGCACCTCAACAAAATCCACCAATCCTTTTGTTTGCATTAGCTTCAATTAAGATTCTAGCATAGCTAAGACTTCCCACTCCCTGATTGCACATTTTAGTGGTCATTGCATCCATTATTAGTGGCTTCCCAACTCTGCTTGCTAAGGCACTCAATCCCTTATGACTCCAGGCTTCCAGTGGAATATTCATCAATTTGTTCCAAATAGGTAGTCTAGTTGGTTCAGTTCTATCTAAATTGACGATGGGATCCCACTTTTAAACAACCATTGGTTTGTTATTAACAATAAGGACCACTTTCAATAACAGCTTGTAACCCTTGAGCATTATTAAACTTGAATGCAAAAATGCCATTGCCATTATTAAGGATATGTTTTAAGCCAAACTTACCCCACATCCTGTATAAGTGATAACTAAGCTCTTGCATAGACATCCTATATCCAACAAAATAGCCACAAGCAGACAATTCCCATTTCTTACTACCTTCCTTAACAAGTTCCTCATCAAAAATCACAAACTCTTGTCCACTTTCATTTATCACAGTTGGTATATGACAGAGCTTATTATCCACAGTTTCCTTATTATTAAGCAATTTTTCAACATAACTTTTAACTTCCACATTTCTATCACGTGTCACCTTACTTGTTTTATCATTATCATACAAACTGCTGCAATTGTGTTCATCATTCCTATCACTTATGGATTTATCATTAGTCATATTGTTTAGGCTTACATTGATTGAACTACACTGCTGCACATCATGATTATCATCACAAGTTCCCTGATTCTCAATCTCCTTCTCCATACTGTCACAATTATCATTCAGTTCCTCTTTCTCAGAATCAGAAACCCTAGCCAATTTTTCCCCAATTTCCTTATCATCATCCTTAATCTCAACATTTTGCAATTGATACCGATTGATCATTAATTTTGTTATTTAGTGAACATACAGTGTCTCCATACTTAATAGGGATCTTCACGCGCCGCCGGCGACTAGTCGTCATATTCAGACCTCTACCAAATATAGAAATTCTTACACCGTTCGATGCGTAATTGGATTCTGAACACAATGCACTAATTTGTTTTAAAAATTGGTAAGTAGATCGAGCTTGATTTGAGAATTAATGGTGATTTTTGAAATTTGGAGGGAAAAACGGTTATAGAGAGAGAAAAAGTTGGAGGATTTTTGTCAAACTCTCAAATGCTATCTATTAAACTTAAACTTTGCTCTCATGCTCTTCCAGAGTTTGTATATATTCTTCATGTTAATTTTTCCTTTAGCACTAAGTTAACATTATTGGTAGTTTTGTAGTAATTATAATTGATTTTTGATATTTCTAGATTGATATGAGGAGGGCCAATAACACGTTAATCATGCTTACAAAGGTTAAAATGGAATATCCTCAGATTGTGGTAAGTGAAATATAATACTTGTACATTCTTACTTTACTCTTTTTTTTTATAAAAAGTTTTTTTATAAGATTAGATCTGAATAAACTTTTTTGTATTATAGGTGAAATTTTCGAACCATTTACTTATGAATGGACCAGATTTTTGTTATATTTCACTGTCAAATAAATTTATTTAGCAAAATTGGGAATGGGTCAAACGGTTTGAAAGTAGCCCAAAGTCTATCTTTAATGTATTAAGCCTCCTACAACGTTTTATTTGAAAATCAGATTAGTAATGAAATTTTAATCATAATAAATGCATCATTTGTCTATAAATATAAGTTAAAGTAAAAATGGGAACAAAATTGATCCTCGAGACCCGTTACCAAACCCAAGCATCTTGTCTTTGTATTGGAAATCCAACATACAAATGGCAGAAGAAATGACAGGTTGAATGATGGCAACTTTGTGTGCCGTATGCAGGAAGCAATTTTAGCAATGAATGACGAACTTCTAGATGCTGATCAGTTAGAAAATATTCTCAAATTCTGTCCTACTAAAGAAGAGACGGACCAACTCAAGGTGAGCCCATAGCTTATTAGACGCAGTAATTCTGTATCATATATGCATTCTTTTTTTGGGTACAAAAGTTGCAGCCTTTCTCAATTCAGTCATTTACGTATTGATCTTGTGCATTGTGACGATTCAGAATTATCAAGGTGACAAGGAGCTGCTCGGCAAGTGTGAAGAGGTCGGTATCTGGATCATATGCCTTTTTGTTTAAATTCAATTACATGATCCATATATAAAGAGCTATAAGAAGAAATGGTCCCCTTGCTATATGATATTCTTTTGTCATATGTAAATGAAAATAATAGCTATCGTGCAGTATTTCTTGGAGCTAATGAAGGTGCCTCGTATGGAGTCTAAAGTAAATTGTTTTTTGTTCAAAATACAATTTAACACTCAGGTTTGTGGTTATAGTTTGAATACATGCTAATTCTATCCATGTTCTGATAATTCTATTTCGTTAAATCTCATTTAGCTATTCTTTCAGCTTGCAGAGTTTAAGAAGAGTCTAAACATTGTAAATGCCGCATGTGACGAGGTGGACACCGTTATACATTAGATTTGTATTGAAATACTATTATAAATTAACTAATAGCTGACACACTATGGCTTTGTAAATAAAAAATATTACGAGTAAAATACTCAAATCGGCCTCTGTGGTTTGGCGAAAATCACAAAAACCGTTATTCACCTGCACTATTTGCATAAATGGCCTCTAATTGCACTTTCGACCCCTCTCCCCTTACCCTCCAGTGATATTAATCACATATTTAAGGGAGCAAACCATCTTCAAGGTAGCCAAGTCATAAGGTGCCCCCAAAGTCTAAGAAGAGGCCATGGTTCAAACCTCAATGGGTGAACAGATAGTGCCATTTATGCAAATAGTATATTCATAGTCACCAAACCACGAGCGTGATTTATGTATCATCAATACTTTTTTTGTTTGGGTTTCCATGTTTTTCGACCTTTTAGCCAACAAATTAAAGGGTTTGAGTCCACTACCACTCAAACACAGACCGGTTCCATTATGGGAAGGTTGGTGTGGCCACATGAGGCTTGACTGAACCAAGTAGGAGTTGAAATTGAGAACTCCCACATTTATTGATAATATAGTCACAAGCCTTTTACCACTTGGCCATGAATGCTTACTTTTTTCAACAAATCACACGGATGAGTCAACACAACCCCATTTTGACACCTCTACCATGCTTTGATGTTTTTATCTTTTTTTCTTATAACTAATCTAGTTCTTTGTTGGTTTATTAGGTCCGCAAGTCTGATAAGTTAAAGGGTATTATGAAGAGAATTTTATATTTGGGCAATACACTAAATCAAGGAACTGCTAGAGGTAAGTAAAAGATCATTAGTATGAACGTTTTTTCATGTAAATTTCTTATAAAGTTCAATTAATCCCCTTAATTAAACCTTAATAATATCCAAAATTTGCAGGTTCTGCCGTTGGTTTCAAGTTGGATAGTCTTTTAAAACTGACTGATACACGATCTTCAATTAGCAAAATGACCTTAATGCATTATCTATGCAAGGTATAAGAACCCTTAACACCCATAAAATGCAAATTTTATTGTATTTTTTCTACAAACAACTCTATAATGTTAATTTTGAAAGTAAATATGTTAAACTTTTTTTTTGAACGGCAAGAGAAATAGATTAACAAACTAGCAAGAAGCTAGAAGAAGTTACAAACAATGGGATAAAGCGTTACAAGGGTTACAAATCCAATGATAAACTAAAATTTGGCTTTGCTAGTTACATGCAATGATCTCTTTGCATTTGTTCCAGGAAAATCATCACATGTGTCCAGGGGTTTCTTGGCATAAATTACCAACTTACTTTTTCATTTATCATGCTTTAATCATTGTATTTTTTTTTGGTACATCTGAGTCATTGAAATTGAAATGTGGTTTTTTGTCTTGTTTGGGTCATATGTAACTAATAAAAACCTTCAAACCGGCTTCAAAAAGTAATGATATTTATATCAAAATGCTCAGTTATTGTTATATATGTACTGTTAATTATGTAAAAGAATGCTAGGGTTACGGGTTATAAAATGACGCAAACGGTACACGAAACCATCTTTAATAACTTAGGGTGTGCTTGGTTCAAATAAAGGAATAGGAAAGGGAAATATAATGGGTATGCAATGGGTATACTAAGTAATATAATGGCTAAATATCTTATTTATAAATAAATAAATATTAAAATTGCTAGATTATTCAAAAACAAAATTAAAGGGCCATGAATGTAGGAGGAGTGAATAGTGGGAAAAAATTGTCAATAACATGCATTACATGGTAATGAGTTTTATTACCCCCAATTTGGTGAGTAATTGGTGATTACCCACTTTTAGGTAATGGATGCTTGTATTATACATAACCAACCACCGCTTTTCATTATAATACCCTTTCCTCACCCCCTAAAACCCCCAACCAAGCTCCCCCTTAGATGTGAAAAATAAATAAATGACTAAAACAAGACAAATGAAAAAGTACGTTGGTATATCATGAAAATAACCTTTTTTTTTATTAAAGCCGCTCTATCTATCTATACGTATACATAAGCATGTGTGTTTGTGTGTGTGTCTTATCAACTTATTTTTATTACATGTCTATAGGTTCTTGCCTCCAAAGCACCAGACCTTTTAGATTTTCATGAGGATCTTGTTAGCCTAGAAGCTGCAACAAAGGTTGGGAGTTTGTTATGTGTTTCACAAAGACTTAATTGTTACGAGTTTAAGAGCAATAATGGATTTCTTAACTTGCAGATACAATTGAAAACTTTAGCAGAAGAAATGAATATGCTTGGTAATGGATTAAAAAAGGTCAAGCTGGAACTAGATGCATGTAAAAACGATGGTGAAGTATCCGAAGGTTTTCAAAATGTAGGTAAAAGAGGTTAATATAAACTATGCATACCCAAGTATTCAACTTTTCTTTATTAAGGTCACCCATATATTGAAACGTCTTTGTAGAAGTATAGACACTAAGTATGTATTTGATTACATAAAAACCCTCTATATATTTTTGTAAAGACAAAATATTAACTAACAGCATGCTAACACGTCATCAGATGTACATGTTTGTCATTTGACATGTTTTTGGCCGAAATATGTATAAATGAAAAAGATGCATACTTGGGTGACATATAAATACATAGATGGCCTCCAAATACATTCTCCTTAAACTATCAAATATAGTTAAAATTAGATTATCCATATATATGATAATTAGCAATGTGAATTATCTTGGTATGATCAATTTCTAAAATGAATTATCTTGGTATCATGCAACCCTAATCAAAAACTTTTTAAACACTGATTCCATGTTTAAGACTACAATTTCTGATCAAGTTTTCTCGCATTGTTAGGCATTGGAGGGTTTCGTTGGCTATGCTGACGCGGAAGTGACAAGTGTACAAAATTTTTATAAAGTTGTGGTAAATCCCTGTATATTTGACTATAAATTCAGTACATATTGAGCATAAAAGGAACATATCTCCAATCAATTCTATGTTAGGGGCATATGTTCAACCTGCATCAACATTGTTATAAACTTACAACATTCCTTTTACGTTCCTTTTACCTGCAAATTTCCAATAAATGCTGGTGATTTTGAAAGTATTTCCCTAAAATACAGATTGATTGAAAGTACCTTCCTGTTACCTGCAATTTGCCAATAAATGCTGTATCATTTCTTGATATCACCTTTTCCATTCTTGCAATAATCTTTTCTTTTTAATTATTCCTTTGTGTTGTTTATTTTACAGGGTAGAAACGCTGATGCATTGGCCCTATATTTTGGTGAAGACCCTGCGCGTTGCCCTTTTGAACAAGGTTACTTACATAATTAATTAGAGACCATCAAAATTATATGTGACAATCCGACCCATCTACATATAAATAGGTCAATTTTGGTTTGTTTAATCTCTTACCAGTAGAACGAAAACAATTAGCATAACATAAAACGGGTCGAAAGGGTCAAAGTCACCAAGGTTTACTTAGAAGGGTCTTGCTAAACCTAGCCAAGGACTATGTACATCAAGGTGGTTTGAGGTGGTTATCATCTAGGTAGTGGGGTGATCCTCATCAAAGTACCACCAAACAATGTATGTCCTAATAGCAACTTCCTATTTATAATTCAAAAAACCTCCGAAATCATTTTATAAAAAAGATTATAACATTATTAAATAATAGAGTAAACTACGTTTTTGGTCCTCATGGTTTGTCGGGTCTTTCACTTTTGGTCCATTTTTCAAAAAAGTTACGGATCCACTCTAAAGTCCGACGACCCGTAACAAGTTTGGTCCATTTTTGGACTGAAAGTGAAAGTTAACTTTCACTTTCACTTTCACTTTCAGTCCATTGGACTGAAAGTGTTACGGGTCGTCGGACTTTGGAGTGGATCCGTAACTTTTTTGAAAAATGGACCAAAAGTGAAAGACCCGGCAAACCACGAAGACCAAAAATGTAGGTTACTCTAAATAATATAACGTTTCTAGGGATGAGCACGGTACCGGTCCCGTACCAGTACCGTACCGAATTAGTGGTACCGATTTTTTCCCGAGCATAAATTAGTGGTACCGTACCGAACGGGATTCGGGTACCGGTACCGGGAAATCGATGGTTTTTCCCGTTTTTTTCGGTAATTTCCCGAT
>BQNB010122347.1:0-20300 GCA_026074375.1 Tanacetum coccineum
AATCCATTCGTTGGGCTCTAAGTTTATTCCTAAGCATATTTCATTTGATGCTTGAGCTACAAGACAAGTTTCGTCTTTAGCTTTTTCTTCCTCATCTTCGCCACTATCACTCCATGCTCCTCCAATGAAGGCTTTTTGATTATTGCTTCTTGATGACTTTGGACATTCTTTTCTTTTTGGGTAAAGGGTCTCCCCGGTAAATAGATTACACCAAAAAACAGTTAAGTACAAAAGGTGTAGGTGAAGTCCTAAAACCCAGCCCGTTACATGGGCAAACCAAAATGCACAAAAGTGCATAAAACAAAAAAAACACATAAGATTGACAGACCAATCTCATGAAAACTAACCAAAATGCAAGTAGAAAAACCTATAAACAAACTCATAGGAAAGAACCACCTGCCTTTAACCATTCCCGGGATTCGATGCGTCAACCACCCGATCCATATTATCAAAAGACGAATCATCTCTCTCAAAATAATGGATCTTAGTTTGCAGCAAAAAACAAAGTTCTTTTTACGACTGCCAATAGAAGACTTATTCTTCCCACCCCTCGATCCAACGGAATCCGTTGCCAAGTCACCAATGGATGAAACAGGAGTACATGTAGCTTCCACCCATGATTTATGAATGCTAGCATTAATAGCCACATCCTTTTCGCTATTAGAAACCTGTAAAATAGGTTTTTAGGCCCATTTTCATTCGAGACCCCATTATCTCCTTCCACGCCAAGATTACTCAACATGTTAAATGGGTTAACATGTGACGAAGAGAACAGGATCTATATCTATACATCTCGATCAAAAAATAATCAAGAGAAAAAGAAAGAAGACACCCTCTTTTGCCTTTAAAGAATCAGATTTACGCTCCACATCCTTTTTAGGTTGATATGAGGTCGATTGAGGCATAACAAATCTCCCACCAGCTTTGTTACCCTTCTTTTTCTTCCTTGTGACCTTAGTGAACCCATCCTTATGTTCGTCAACAGAATCACTAGTTGGTTCTGTTTTCTTACATTTAGGACAAGTAGCACAAGTGTGACCAAATACTTGACAATCCGTACAATGTGGTGGCTTCCATTCATATTCAACACTTATAACTTCCATTGTATATCCTTCTCCTTCCTCAATCAGAACAGCCATGCTCACCTCAGATTTCAAATCTGTCATCGCACTAATTTCGACAAGAGCATGGGCATAACCAATTCGACCCCAAGATTCACTACACATTTGGCTAGTAAAAGCATCCAGCATTATAGGCTTACCAACTTGAGTAGCTATCAATCTCAAACCATCCTCCGAATAAGCAACTAAAGGAATTTTACGCAACTTGATCCATACCAGCACCTTAGTAACCTCATTCTTATTTAAGGAAACATAAGGTGTCCATTTTGAAAGAATGAGGGGTGAGTTGTGAATTGTGACAACCATGATTTGAGCAGGTTAGTTAAACCGTTAGTATTGACTTATGTGCCTGTTGCAATATATGGTGTATGTGATTCTGTGTGTTTATATGAGTTTATGTGTGTTATGTGAGGTATTGGTAATCAATCCACTGAGTGTGATCATCTTAATGAGATTGGAATAGTAGTGAAATTGGTTAAGTTCATTTCGTTCACTTTTGAGTGACAAGGAAATGATTATTGAGATTTGAGCATCTCCGTGTTAAATGTGTAAGTATTATTACGTATACGTATTTTTGTGTTAGTAATCTAAGATAGGTTTAGATTTTAAGTGGTAAGTTAAGAATAATGAAAAATTCTATTTTAGGAAAGTTAGGTTGAAAATAAAAAGTTAAAAAGTTATTTTTAAAAGTCTAGTGAATTTCGTTTAAGCAAAAAGGTATAGTCAAATAAGTTTAGGTTTTTATTAAAATTTAAGGTATTGTAAATAAATATGTAATTAATAAAAAAAAGAATAAAAGGGGGGTGCCGATCGGTTTGGTTTACAAGGGAGAAAAGGAAACAAATTTAAGTCTAATTCCTAATTAGAGTTAATCTAGAATATCTTTTAGGAGCCTATAAATACAAAAAAATAAAATCCCTAAACCCCTCTATTGATCGGCCAAATTTTCCAAGGGAAAAAGAAGAGAAAAATTTAGGGTTTCTTGTTTAAGGTATTTTCTAATTCCTTGTTTAATTCTAGTTCTTATTTTAATTCTTGTAATCTAAGTATGATGGATTAGGTTTAATCATGAAAATAAATTTGGGTTTTAAATTTTCTGGAGTTTATAGTTTAATGATGATTTTTTGATCATTGGTTCAATTGGATTCGTGATTTGATCATGCGTTAGGGTCTAGATCGCTCGAATTACTTGTTTAATTCACTGCAGAAAGTTAGTCAGTTTTGTAACGGTCATAACTCAATAATAAATTAGCAAATAAACAATTTACAACATACTGGAGATAACCTCAGGGAGTCAACTTTCCAGAAAAGTTGGTCTCGTGAGTTTTTATGGTCGGGAAGTGGGTCGAAAGGTCGTTACAAAATCAATGTGTAAAACTGTGACGAATTTTTGTTGTGGTTTTGATTTTTCTAAAAATACTTAGACATCTAGTTAGAGGCTCTTAATCACGTGGAAGTTAGTTTATATATTGTGTGACCCCTGATTTTTTTCTAAGCTTATAATGAGGTTTAAATTGGTTATCTAACGTCATACTTTTAGGGGGTCAGATTCTGGACGAATTCTGGACACTTTGGATTAATGAATTTCTAAAGGGAATTTGTAAAAAGGTAATGGAAATGGGGGAGCTATGAGAGGTTCATAGGACATTTATGTATCATGGTGAATTTTGGTTTGATTTATGGAAGTGTTTAAGTGGTACGTTTAGAACGCGTAAGTGAGTGTAAAATTCTGCTCAGAACCAGAAAATTTAAAGTGTAGCATTGAAGTGTAAACGACATATGTAGGAGTTAGAAAAGGGTTAAATCAAGTATAGAACTATGGTAGATAGCTTAGATATCCATCATAGTTGAGGTTACATCATATTGGTTTGAATGCCTAATTGATGGTAGCTTATTGTGTGCTTAATTGTTTAGATTATCAGTGAAGTGTTTGTGAAGCTAAGCTTCAAGTGAGTTTCATAGCCCCTTATCTTATCTTTTCTTTTGGTGAAAATGATGCAAAAAGGTTTTGAAATGTTTTAGTTACTGTGATAATGTGATTTAAAAGATGCATCGGCTATACGTGACTATTTTATGTTATGTGCTACTTGCTTTTATGGTATGAATTGTTGTGCTTGAGCGTGATCATCTCATGGCATTTATGGATTTGTTTGGTAGTAAGCGTGATCGTCTTATTACTGTGAGTTGTTTGAGTGAGCGTGATCATCTCATTGTTGTTATGTTTTGTGTGAGAATTAAGCGTGAACGTCTTAATGTGGATTAATGTGATTGCATGTTAGCTTGTATGATAGTACGCTGTATGTCCTGCTATGTTATGTTTTATTTATCACAGTAATTGGATTTAAAGGTTTGTTTTGCGTGTCTTAAACATATGACTCTCACCAACCGTTGTGTTGACGTTTTTAAGCATCATTTTCAGGTAAACTTCATGAGAATACTGAGGTTAAGAGAAGTGGCTAGAATGACCGCTGGGATTGCATTGGAGTTCGCTCCTGAGTTTGTTTATGTTTGTTGCATGGGTTTTGTTGAATGTTATTTGATTTTATTAGGTTCGTGAGATATTGTTCTTGTATTGGTGAGACCCTTTTTCATTAATACAAGATGTCGTGTTTTGGGTTTTGGTATTGTCATGACACATTGTGTCTTTATTACTTAGTTATGCATTTAGTGTTTCTCTATTGTTGACACCATTGTGTTGTGATGATATCCATGATGTTATGCCTCGTGTTTCCGCCTTGGCGGGGTGTGACAGATTGGTATCAAAGCCTTTAGTTATAGATAAGTAGGTGGTTAAGCCTAGGCTATAACCTAGGGGTTCTTCATGTAGATGCATTTTGGGCTTAAGTGTTTAAAGATATAACTGCTATGCTTCCCCTCTGTTCTTGCATAGCTTATATATTATATATTTTTCTAAGTTTTCATTTATTTATTTTGGCTACCATTATTTGATATAATATGTATTACTTTCTTAGTATTTTAGCTATGTTTTTCCCTCACCCGTAAGAAGTCTCATTGGGGAACTACACTTCTTATAATGCTTTAACTCTTAAAAACAAGAATTGACGTAGCAATGCATGCAACACATCTTTCATTTCTATTATCACCACACGTGAACAAATGGAATACTTAACACCAAACTCATATGTACACAAAATAAGATAATCATTTACCTCTAAAATGACATCATGCATATATGTAAACCACTTCAACATACATACAGAACACATAGCACGCAAGAAACATACAAAATGGACAATTAGCCATTTCTAAAGGTATAAGTAACCTGACTCAAATCTCGTTGTCACAGTATCCCCTCCTTATGGAAATCTTGTCCCGAGATTTAACTAGTTGATTCAACAGCACGATTAACAAATAATTGAGGATACTTAGACTTCATATAGTCTTCGCGTTCCTAAGTAAACTCGGGACCACGCTTTGAATCCCAACGAACTTTAACAAGTGGGTATCTTATACGTTCAAACTCGTTAACCTCATCGATCCCATTATTTCTACGGTTCCCACAGCAAATATAAAAGTCTTGTCGATTTATGATTTATTTCATCGGAAATGGCAAATTAGCATTCCAAACAATTCTTCAAAATTGACGCATGAATGTGTCATGTACTCGAATCAATTCCTCAAGATAATCTTAAAACAGATAAGATACTGGCCGATCCTCTCAAGGATTCTCGGATTGGTCCATCATATCTCGGTGTCTAACTTACCCTTTTTCACAAAAACGCATCACACATTTCCACGGTGACACTTTTAATAACACACTCTCTCCAACCTCGTACTCTGTCATCTTATGTCCACTGTTCCGCATAAAACTCTTCTGACGATCTCTTTCCGCTTGGAGCTTCCTTTATTAACCACTACTTTATCAGTTGTTTCAATACACCAATTCGGTCCATCAAACCAACTTCCCTAATTTTCATTCCCATAAACATGGGTGACTTACATTTTTCCATTTAGTGTTCTAACGGAGCACACCAAATGCTAATGTGATAACTGTTGTTATAAGAGAACTCAGTTAACGGTAGGTGAACATCCCAACTGCCACCAAAGTTTATCCACACACGGCCCTTACTTAGCCGCCCAACGTTATGGAATTGTACGCTCACTCTGTCATCTATCTGAGGGTGATAGCCGTGCTCATATCTTATCGTGTTCCTAAGGCTTTCTGAAATGATGCAGAGAAGTGATGCTAAAACCGTGCATCATGATCCAAAATAATCGACACATGCACTCCATGACGCGCGACAATTTCATCAGTGTACAACCTCGCCAATTTCTCCATACTATAATCTTCATGTATTGCCAGAAAATGTGCTTATTTGGTCAATCTATCAACTACAACCCATATCGCATCGTGCCCACTCCTTGTTCTAGGTTACTTTGTGATGAAGTCCATGGTGATGTTTTCCCACTTCCATTCAGGTATCTCTGGTTGTTTTAATAAGCCCAAAGGCCTTTGATGCTTAGCCTTCACCTTTGCGCAAGTTAAACATTCGCTAACATAGGTAGCAATATCCCTCTTCATTCCCGGCCACCAATACATATCTCGAAATGTTAAAATACATCTTTCCACTCAAGGGATGTACGGAATACCTGGACTTATGAGCCTCATCCATAATTACTGTTCTCACACCTCCTACAAACGGAACCCATATTCGATCTATAAAGTACAAACTTCTATCTCCTTTCCTTTCCATCTGCTGATCTAAACCATGTAGTATTTCTACGAGTATGTTCTCTTGCTTAAATGCCTCACTTTGGGCTGCCAGTATCATTCCTCTTACTCCATACTGAATGGTCATAGCCATCGCTCAAACACATCTTGGTTTCACTCGTTCCTTCCTACTTAACGCATCAGTTACCACATTTGCCTTACCTGGATGGTGGCAAATTTCATACTCATACTCACTATACAATTTAATCCATAAAGTACTAACCATCATCTGCCCTCTTTTCCATTTGTTGGTCCATGTCACGCAGCATTTCTGCTGGCGCATTCTCTACCTTGGGCGTCTCACTTGAAGTAGCCAATATCTTGTCCTTAACACCTGACTGGATAGTCATGGACATTGCTCTTACTCGTCTTAGTTTCACTCTCCCTTTCTACTCAACGCATCAACCACTACATTCGATTTATCAAAGCGTCACACAATTCATTCTTAAAAGTCTGGAAAGCCTCTTCTCGTTCTGCGCCCCACTCATACTTCCGATTCCTCTCAGTTAGGGAAGTAATGGGTTTAAAAATCTTAGAAAAGTTTACGATGAAACATAGGTAGGTAACCTGGCAATCCTAAGAATAATCATATCTCGAATGGTGTCGTAGGTACTTCCCAATTCTTCACTGCCTCACTCCTATTAAACTTAGCATACAACTTCTCCTTCGTTAGTAATCCCAACACTAACTTCAAATGAACTCCATGTTTCTCTTCTTAACAAACGGCACCGATGCTCCCTACAAAAAATGACTAGGTCGTATGAAACCTTTGTCTTGCAACTCTTGAAGTTGTTCAAACAATTATTGCATTTCTGAGGGTGCTAGACGATATGGAAACTTCGCGACTGGCGTCGCTCCAGGAACTAAATCTATGAGGAACTCAAATTGTCGTTGCGGTGGTCATCGACAAGTCTTTCGAAACATATCAACAAAATCTCGTACGACGAAAGTATCACTCACTTTCGGTTCATCTACCTTCGTGTTCAATAAGGTTTTTGTGACTCCTTGAGTACGTTCACCTTGAACCCGAAGTATCTCATCACCTTCCAATGATATCAGAACCACCTTTTCATGACATACTATCACGACCTTATTCTTGGATAATCAGCCCATTCCCACAATCACACCAAAGCTTCCACGACCCGACGGTATCAACAAATTCTAAGGATTACGAACTATCGAATAGGATAACGAACGAATATCGAATCACAGCTAGAATACATATAGGGAATTCCACATATGCAAATAGACGTGGATCAAATGACATAAGAATCCTTTGAAAGAAAGGATACATATAATATAACCTCCCCCCCAGAGTGAAAAAGCAAACGAAAAAAAATATTCAACACGCGTACACAGACAATAAAATACATACACGAAATCATTACGCCGAGAACTTATAAATAGACAAGACAAAAATCTTATACCAACATTCGACTTTAGCTCGAAAGAAACCAATTAAATAATGTTTTTATAAAAAAATCAATTTAAAATAAAGAAAGTCGTTTTAAATATAAAATCATTTAAAAAAAATGTGTTGTAGTCTAATCTTTGTAAAATTCATTTTAATCATGGTTGTCATAAAAATCTAGAGATAGTTATTATGGTGTTCGCATCTTATACCATGATTCGTTTTAAACCTACTTTTCATAAAAAAACTTATAATTTAATAACCACACGACAATTTCATAATCTTAATTGTAATTCAAACGATTCATTTTAAACACATTTTATTCACAATAATCATTTTAAACACAGTTTTTGCCAAACATCACCAAGATATTCTTCAAAAGGTTTTTTTTTTATAATTCGACATCAATTATACTATATGTTACTCAAACAAAAGACACCGCAATACCAAAGGATTTTGAAGCACTGGACAGACTCTATACAACCATTATGTCGTTTGAAAACAAAAGAAAGTACCAAAAACACCATATATCAGAATAAAATCAAACAATACTCGTACAAGAGAGACTTATTGCAAGACGTTACGGATTCAAAGAAACGTAAGGTCTTATCTGAAATAACAATCAAAGAGCAAAACCTAAAAGCATCGATTCTATACACGTCGTCAAGGGTTACAAAAACCAAGAGATATACAACCAAGGGAGTAAATATCCGTACTAAATTGTCACGAACAAATAGTGCTTAAAAGGGAAATTTCTGATATTCCTACAAGAAGTCAACTTACGGGAAAACCAGTGAAATGTACTAATAACCAAAAGCATCATATTCCGAACAACCAATATTCATCAAGACGTCGAATATGAAGATAGGACCTCTTTACAACAAAGTACAATGAAGGGATTCTACACTTAGAGTTAGGAATCTGAACAAATAATTGAGCAAACGAACAACCTCAATAATAGTAATAGTAGTACTAATATGTATCCGCAAATGTTAGATAGAAGGAAAACTTACTATCTACACAACTATCCATAACACATCCGCACATTAGGTTACAAGGAATAATGCCTCTAACCATATAACATCCATTAACTGTGTTTGCAAAATTACCATACTTTCCACTACCAAGTACAAACAAAATCATCAATCAAATGCATCATGGTCACAAGTCCACGTGTGAGATGCCTTTATAATTATGTCGGCCGCCATAATTATAATTGCCTCCTTTCATATGTGTACTTACTTCCAAGACTACACATCTCAATTGTTTTACTAATATAAGCACATATAACACATTGACATCTTAAAATCACTACCACATATACAATAAAGGTATCTCCAACAATAATACTTACTTATATAAAGATAAAGTTGAAAATGACATAAATGAATGAAAGTCTCGCAGCGCCTCCAAAATACCAGATATTCGAAAGAATTAACCAATAACAACGTGATGAGGTAAAAGACGAAATAAACCTATGCTGGGCCTCGCATGGGTTTGACTTTACCACCGCAAGAATCACCCGACTCCGCGGGTCCAACCCTATTACACGCATCCGACAAACGATTAAATATCCTATCTCTTTCGGTTCCACAAGAGGCTTTGATCGATGGTCAATTATATACGTAATAATATCCAAAGTATAGAAAATTCCAAAACTACCCTTGAGGACAAAGGTAGTAGGAAAAATCTTACAAAAATACTACACGTTTTAACCGGTAAGTGATTACCGGGTCGTTTTCCCAAAGATTTATGAAATTGAGACCACGTTTGTTATTTGGACAATGATTTGAATTGGTTCGAAGATGATTTGTTTTCTAAAATCCTAAAAGTGAGCTTATTTAAGGGACAAATTAACCTATTTTAATAATTGGGAATTAATCTTTAACTAAAAAGCAAAAACGAAAACCTAACGGTGACTAAAAAACCTAAATTTTCAAAAATAACCTAAATGAATTTTTCACTTTTATAGACTCTAAATTTAACTAAAAAAATAAGATTAAAGAAACTAGAATGAGAAACGAGATGATAGAGCTTAAATACTACGAAAAACGGTGAACGGGAATGGAATCCGTTCTTTAAAAAATTGAAATTTTGCAAATTAAACCCTACGGAAGCAAAACTAATTTTTCTAGAAACTATATGATAAAAGAAAATTTTCTAAAAAAGAATTATATTTTTTTTACTTTTTTATATTTTTTTATGAATTAAAAATGATTTTAAAGAAAATTAAATTTAAAAAATACTAAACGTTTTATAAAAATTCTGAAAAAATTATGAAAAATAGCTTGAACAATAAGGAATCTAAGAAAAATAAGTTGGGAAACACAGCTTATCGAATAAGCTGTGTAATAAGCAAAAACATCTTATTATACTAAAAGAGCTAAAACGTATATAAGGAATTGATTTTGCATTACAAAACTGAAAAAGACCTCAGGGCACGTTAGTAGGGAGTGTGTGTTGTGAGGTGTTATAAAAGGTGAGGATGTTGAGGTCGGGGGTTCGAGCCTTGCTCACCCCCGACTTCCATCTTCCTTTTTTTTTGAAAAAGTTTAAAAAGCAAAGTTGGAAAACAGCTTAATGTGAAAACTTTTTGTGAAAAAAACTTTTTTCAAAATAAAAAATAAGCTAGAAATTAAGCTAAAAAAATATGACAGTTTAGACTTAAAAGGATTTATAAGTTTTTAAACTAAACTAAATAAGCTATAAAACTTGAATAAGCTAAAAACAGACTTAAATAAGCTACAAACTACTTATAACTAACCTAATAAGCAAAACTTAACAAGAAATAAGCTAAAATAACAAGAAATAAGCTAGAAAATCACTTAACTCTTTTTGGCTTCTATTTTAACAAACTAAAGAGAACTAATAAGCTAAAATAAGCCGATATCTAATCAAATTAAGCTAAACTAACCTATACTAATATAATAAGCAAATATGAATACGATTTAAGCTAAGATAATAAGCTAAAAGCTAAAAGGAAGAAATAAGCACTTTAGTGCAAACTATTAACCAAACAGCCCCTTAAGGCACCTTTGAGCTTATTTTTCAATAAGCTAAAGGATCCTTATGGACTTTTGGCTTATTACCCTAAAAAGTATACCTAGAATACTACTTAAAACAACTTTCAAAAAGCATTTTGAAAATCAAAAACTTAAAGAAAAAGCTAAGTGAAAATGGCTTTTTGACTCAGTGCCTGCTGAGTTTTCTTTTGGTTTTGAAAAGACAAATTACTTATTTGCAGCTTAAAAACAGATAACCAATTGAACTTATTTCTAAAAGGTAATTTGAGACAAATGATTAATGACCTAAAAACTACTTATGTTTTGAAAATCAAGACCTATAAACTAAAATTACCCTTTGATTTTTAACCATAAAATTGACTATTTGTCTGTTTTTCCTATTTGATGCACATGACACTTAAATGTCCAAAACTTTAAATCCAAAGTGAGACAATATTGATTGGCTTTGACACTTTAAAAACACAGGACTAAGGGCAAATGAATCATGAATTACCATAAAAAAATTAAACTAAAAATGCTTACTAAAATGAACTAATGATGACAGAATTAAACTAGCTACTAGTAAACCATATAAAAAACTAGATTAAGCCTATTTAACTTGTTAACCCTACTCTTATAAACCTGGTTATGAGATTTAAAATGAAAATGAAGGACCAAATGGCCTATAGCAGTACTAACTCTTAGTTAGTACTGCTATGCCAAACACCCCCTTATTTCCTTATATCCATTTTCGCTCTATACAAGTGAGAAATTAATGATAATTATATAGATACCAGATATTAATAATCATTTAACAGCCCTAATAAGCATATTTAAGCTATTACTTTAGCCAGAATAATCAGCTATAACACTATGCTAATATTTTTGGTTTTTTAAATGTTTTTATGACAGATTTAAGTTAAATGATTAACACTATAAAATAAGCTAACAATTGAACTCAAATAGCATTAATCTACTAAGATAAACAAGATTAAGCAAATAACTACTAAGATATGCAGACAATAAGTAATAAGCACAAAATTAAAACTAAAACAGATATAACTAAGCTAATTTAACTAAGCAAACAAGTAAATTTAAAGAGATGTACATTACACCTTAGACTAAACAGGAGGGTGAGTTTTACTTAGAGCTTACAAAGTTGCTTAAGTCTTATAGCTTAAGCTTTTTTATCAATTCTAGTCTTAATCCTATGGCTTTACCCTCAAGCATTTACCAAGTCTTAATCATCCAGCAGCCATCCAATTCCAAGGGATGATAAGACTTTTAATGAACTTATTATGGAGCTTTTAGTAGTTTAAAGTCAAGTAGAGCTTATGCAACAGTATATAAAAGCTTTTTGAAATATAAAACATTAATAGTAAAACAGATTTGTATAAATTTAAGCTATAATTTCATTAACTAAAAGCTGATTACAATACTTTTGAAATAGAGATTACAATAAGCTGAAAACGAGAATTGAAATTACATAAGTTTAAAATTACATAATCTACTAACTAAAACTACTTATCTCCCTCCTTTGTGAGCGAGGAGATGCTTGTATTTATAGCCTGAGAGGAAGCTTCTAGGTCCTCAAGTCAGTTAGACGCTCCCTTGATCTTGTCCCTTGAATCATTCTAATCATTGGATCCATTTTCTCAACCGTTGGATTGATTTGATGAGCACACGGATTGCCAACGTGGCATTCCGTGTGTTAGACCCCTTTGTGCTTCTTTTGCACTAGATTTAGTGCAAAATCTCAATCGTTGGGTGTGTTTCTTTAATTGCCCGCGTGTCTTTCCTTGTGTGCTTGGACCAATAAGAGCTCTCAATGACGTATAACTCTGCCACATCATACCTTGTCACTTGAATCGTAGAGCCACGTCCTCAATTTGGATTTACCCCATGATTTTGACGTGAGGTTAAATAAAGAAGATGATGAACAGTAAAAGGGTTTTGGCGCCCTTATTTTTTTTATAACCATTTGTAGATTTGACTGGGGGGTTTGGGCTTTGACTTGGGTAAAAGGTTAGGCCATGGGTTTTTATTTAAAGAGATTGGGCTCGGTTTGGGTTGGTTATTGAGATAACGACCGTTATCTCTTATAATATAAAGAGATAACGGTGTTAGGGCTTTAAGGGTTATTTTTGAATTAAGGGTTAACTATGAGGGACTTTTTTGGGTATTTTGGTGTTTTGACTTCACATGTTTGACCAGGGATGACAAAGAGTTGCCTTTATTGGGGGGGGGGGGGGGGGGGGGGGGGTCCTTTTGCCTAGATAATTCTGGTCTTTTGCACTCTTTCCGTTCTCGTGTCCGTATTTGTCCGGTTTTGACCATTTTCTTGTGATATTTGCATTATCCGTACCTACACATTCACAAACAACAAAATACACCAATACAAGCATATTTTTGCATATTTTAATCATTTAAGGGCCATTTTTGATATAGAAAGGATATGTGATTTCTCACATATCAAAATTCCCCAAACTAAGTGAATGTGTGTCCTTACGCAATATTATATGCTCTAAAACCAAATACCTCAAAACTTCTCCCCAAACTAATCTTGAATAGTAGCAAAAGACTTATGTAAGGGAGTTAAGAATCACAAGCTTTTAAAAACCCCATCTTCCTATTTTCATAAACTTTTTCATATTTTTTAATATTTAGTTAATAGAATATTCAACTTTTTGTTATTTCCTTAACGTTAGGATCATAGAACAAGATGCATTTCGATCCGAGAATGCCCCAAAAAGGATAAATTCATCGTCCCCGACTTTTCACTTGCTCCAAACCAAGCTTAAAACGAAATCACCGCTAAATATCAGTTAAGATGCTAACACTACTCATATTTGAATTTGAATTTGAAGTTCATTTGCAGGATCATAAGTTAGGATTTTAGATAGTTGTTAGGGTTAATTAAAGTTTTCATAGGAAAGATTGATATAAGTTCAAAACTGCTAAGGTTTCTTTTGCATTTTAAGCTTGAATTGCTTCAAGTAGTGGTAATAACTTTATTTGCTTTTAGTTTTATGAATTATAAGTGTCAAAGCAAGTTTCTAGGCCTGCACTTGAGAAATCTTTGGTTCTAGTCTTTTAAGTGGTCAAATGCATCAACAGCTTTAATCTGTAATTAGTCATTTTTAATCTAAATTTTCAGCTAGTTAAAATAACTTTTAGCTTTTCAAATTTCTTGCACAAGTATATTAAAAGGTAGTTTAAGTATTTTTGAACTTATTTTAGCTTATTAAGCTTTTTAGGTAATCTGTTTTTAGCTTTCAATTAAGCAATTTGTCTATTTGAAATCCAAAAAACCAATTCAGTATGTTCTAGGTTACAAGGCTAATTTCATTTAGCCTTTTCACTAAGCAATTTTGTTTCAAAATCATTTTCAGAAGTAAATTTAGGTAGCTTATTAGTTGTAGAATAAGTTTCAATAAGCCATTTCCCCACAAGGATCCAAGAGCTTATCTAAAAATAAGCTCAAAGGTCCCTGTAGGGCCTGTTTGGTTTTAAAATTTCTATAAGTGCTTAATTTGAATTTCTAGCTTATGGCTTTTTCTTTGTGCTTATTTTTGATTCATTTAGCTTCTTAGGTTAGTATTAGCTTATTAGTAGCTTAATTTGTCATAAACTTAGCTTATTGTGGTCTTTTAGATTATTAGCTTAAGAAAAATACCAAAAAAATGAGTTAAGTGTTTCTGTCATGTTTTCAGCTGTTTAATAGCTTATTTATGGCTTTTCATAAAAAGTTTCTTTTATTAAAAGTGCTTATTTTTAGATTTTCTACAACTTTGCTTTTATAAGCTTTCAAAAAAAGGGGAAGGTGGAAATCGAGGGTGAGCAAGGCTCTAACCCTCGACCTCAACACCCTCTACCCTTTTATAACTCACAACACACACTCACTACCACTGCGCCCTGAGGTCTTTTTCGTTAAACTCTTACAACATTTAATTCTTATACACATTTTACCCTTTTAAGCTTTATAAGCTGTTTTAGCTTATTACACAGCTTATTTGATAAGTTGTGTAATCGAGTATATTTTTCCTAGATTCTAATTAGTATAAGCTCTTTTTTGTATTTTTTCTAGAATTTTTATAATTAGTTTAGTATTTTTAAACATTTATTTTCATTAAGAACTTAAAAAATAGAAAAATAATCAAAAAAAATATAATTCTTTTTTAGAAAATTTTCTTTTATCGTAAAGTTTCTAGGAAAATTAGTTTTGTCTTCGTAAGGTTTAATTTGCAAAATTTCGATTCTTAAAGAACGGGATTCGTTCCCGTTTACGTTTTTGTTGATTTTAAGCTCATTTTAACTCTGTTTTTGTTCTAGTTTTCTTTAAACTTGCTTTTTAGCCAATTAGAGTCTATTTAAAAAGATAAATTCAATTTCTGTTTAATTTTAGAAATTTAGGGTTTTTAATTGCCATTTAGGGTTCCCGTTTTGCGTTTTTAGTTTAAGTTTGATTTCCCGTTATTTGTTTTCGTGCTTAATTGTTATCATTTGCTTATTTTAAACTGTATAAGTAGATAATCAAATCAATCTTTGTTTCCAATTCAAATCATTGTCCGAACATCAAACGTGGTTTCAATTTCACAAATCGTTGGGGAATAACGACCCGGGAATCATACTTCCTGATTTATATACGTATTATACTATATATATTTGTGAATATTTTCCTTTTTTCTTTTGTCCTCAAGGGTAATTTGGTAATTTTTTTATCATATTATATATTTTATTATTACGTGTGATGGTTTACTACGAATCAATTTTTGGCGTCGCTGCTGGGGATTTGTGATTAAGATTACTTCGTTTAAAGTTTGTTGATCGCGATTTGGAGAACCTTTCGTTTTCGAAAGTTACTCTTTTAAGAAAATCAAAAAATTAAAAAAATAAAAAGTAAAAAAATATTTTTCTTTTCTTTTTAGTATAAGTAGAAGATTAAAAACAAAAATACAAAAATATTTGCTCTTTCAATTTAAAAAGTTACAAAGTTGGTAAAAGAACACCAACAAATAATACCTTCAATTGAGGTATTATCCATAATAAGTTTCCAACTCGAATTAAAGATTTAAAAACTTACCATTTGTGTCACTTACGAGATACGGCTCACCTTAAAAAGTAAAATTTTTATGAGCTACCGTGAAGTAAGTTTGATTATTTGGTTCAAGTTGTCTTTCTCATTGTCTGTTAAAATTGTGAATTAACTTTTGAAAAAACCAAAAATATTTTTCTTATTATTTTTTTATTTTCCTTTAAATAGTGCATGCGCACTAGACGTTCTAATTATCCTAATAATTCAAACGTCACAATTCCAAGACGTCGGAGAAAACAAGTTTCTAACATAGTCGAACCCGAGATTCGAACTATTGTTGCACCTATGGCAGAACGTACCATGGAGGAGCTACTCCGTGCCCCCACGGAAGGGTACGGAGAAGCTATTGTTTTACCAGAAATCAATGCCGATCATTTTGAGATTAAGACGAATTTGCTTCAGTTGGTTCAAGCTAACCCGTTTTACGGTCGTGAAAACGATAATCCTCATGCTCATATTAATAGTTTCAAAAGGATTACCTCGACTTTACGATTTAGGAATGTGCCTAACGATGTGATTAAGCTTATGATGTTTCCATATTCGCTCGAGGGAGCCGCTAAAACTTGGTACGAGAAAGAACCACCAAATTCAATCTTGACTTGGGAGGATCTCGTTACCAAGTTCGTTAACCAATTTTTCCCTCCTTCAAAAACCACTCACTTAAAGAATGAAATTTCTCGTTTTACACAAAAATTCGAGGAAACTTTTAGTGAAGCTTGGGAACGATTTAAGGAGTTGCTTAGAGCATGCCCCCATCACGGATTTACGGAGTTAACTCAAGTTGATACCTTTTACAATGGTTTAAACGACAATGAACAAGACTCCTTAAATGCCGCTGCGGGTGGAAATCTTTTGAGTAAAACGACTAGAGAGGCTTTAAACATAATTGAGAACAAATCAAAAGTACGTTATTCACGAAATAAACCAAATGCTTCTAGGATGGAGAGGTGACGATTGGGAGAGGGTCTTTGGGGTCATATGTGTATTCTTCTTTGAGGGGGATATGTGTAAGGTTTGAGGGTATGTTTAAAACGTTATACATTTGTGAGGTGGAGACAGGTTAGAAGTAGATGAGTTACACAAGCTGGTGATCTGATAAAGCTTATTGATTGGTGGTAGATATAGAGGAGTTATGTTTGTAGATTGGTTTTTAGAGAGCCAATGTGTAGGGGTAGATATGTATGTAGTGTTTAGGAGAGAATAAGGTTTTTGGGTGATAGAGGGTTGTGTGAGGAGAATGGGTTGGTTGGGGTGTGAAGGAGGGGATTGGGGGGAGAGAGTAGACAGATTGGGGAACTAGTTTTGAGTCAGGGTGGGGGGGTGTTGTGATTCTACAGGATGTGGGGGGACTTTTTTAAGTTTTGATGGTTGGGGGTAGGGGTAACATGGGAACATAGGTATTGGATAATGAACATGTTATGGTGAGAGTTATTCTAGATACACATTTAGGATATTGGAATTGTATGAAGGGTTGTATTGGGATTATTGTAGTTAATGTGGAAGTTTAGTGGGGGGATAATTGGGATGTTATTAATTGGGTTGTGAGTATAAGGGATAGAATATTTGGGGTAGGTGTTGAGTGGGGGGTATGTTTGATTGGATTTTATGGTGGGTGTGGTAGTAGTTGGTGGGGAGGATGGGGGGATTGAATTAAATGGGGTAGGGAGGGTGTTGGTGTTTGAAGAATGGAATGTGTTGTGTGGATTTGTTGGATGGGGTAGGGGTAGTGGGTTGGTTGGGGAATTTAGTGGTGGTTGAGGTGTGGGGAATTGGAGAGAGTGGGTGAAGAGTTTTAGGTGGTATGTTTTTTTATAATTTGTATTTATGTGTAGGGGGTGGTGATAGGTAAATTGTTATGGATTATTGTGTGTTGAAATTATTAGTTTTAATTAGATAGTTTTGTATTTTTTGTTAGACGATTTACACAAAAATTCGAGGACTTTTAGTGAAGCGTGGGAACGATTTAAGGAGTTGCTTAGAGCTTGTCCCCATCACGGATTTACGGAGTTAACTCAAGTTGATACCTTTTATAACGGTTTAAACGAGAATGAACAAGACTCCTTAAATGCCGCGGCGGGTGGAAATCTTTTGAGTAAAACGACTAGAGAGGCTTTAAACATAATTGAGAATAAATCAAAAGTTCGTTATTCACGAAATAGATCAAATGCTTCTAGGATGAATGCTACTTCTAGTAAAACGGATGAGAGAATTGATAAGCTTGCGGATCAACTTTCGACCTTAGTCGAGATTGTTTCTAAAAAAGTTGTCACTCCCGCTCCGGTTAAAGCGGTTGAGGAAACTTGCGTTACTTGTGGTGGTGCCCATTCTTGGTATAATTGTCCGGCTACCGATAACAATCAGGCTAGTGTTTGTGCGACTACGGGTACTTACAATCAAGTTAACCCTCCAAACCGTGTTAGTAATCAAATGGCACCACCAGGTTTTGCTCCGGTGCAAAACAATGGTCAAAATAGGTATAATCAGAATCAAGTTCAAGGGAATAATTTTCGAGGAAATAATTTTCATGGAAATCAAGGTTTTCAAAATCAAAATAATCATGCTCCAAATTTTCAAAACCAAGGATTTCAAAACCAACCTTTTCAAGTACCTAATAATCAAGTTCAACAAGAGATTTCAAATGATTTTTCAAGTTACAAGAGGAATAATGATCAGATGTTAAGGAACATGCAAAATCAAATCAATTCGTTGAAAGGAGACCTTAAGAATGAAATTCAAAACACGATAAAATCTCAACAAGCCGTCATGATGAATCAACAAACCACTTTTCAAAATAATTTGCAAAACATGATTTGTGGATTGTTTCAAAACCAAGCCTCAACTTCGGGTACTCTTCCGAGTAATACCATTCCAAACCCGAAGGGTGAGATGAAAGCGATCACTACTCGAAGTGGTGTTGCTTACGAGGGACCCTCGATTCCTACTAATCCTTCTCCTAAAAAGGTAGTGGAACGAGAAACCGAGGAGACAACGGATAAAGAGCAAACAAATTTCCAAAGAAGTACCGCTCAAATCCCACCTCCGGTTATCCCCATTTCTATTCCGGAACCCGATATTTAGAAGACTTTGCCTAAAACCACTCCCATTCCGAAATCCGATATTCCGAAGAATTTACCTAAGCCAAATATTCCATATCCTTCACGACGTGATGATCAAAGGTCCCGTGACAAAGCTTCGAATCAAATGGAGAAGATCTTCCAAATCTTTCAAGATTTGCGCTTCGACATTAGTTTCGCAGATGCTTTGCTTTTGATGCCAAGATTTGCTCCTACGATTAAGAGTTTGATCATGAATAAGGAAAAGTTGCTTGAGTTAGCTAAGATACCGTTAAACGAGAATTGCTCGGCGATGCTTCTCAAAAAGCTTCCCGAAAAGCTTGGAGATTCCTGCAAGTTTCTTATTCCATGTAATTTCCCGGGAATGGATGTATGCCACGCCTTGGCCGATCTTGGCGCAAGCATAAATCTTATGCCCCTTTCTATTTGGAAAAAGCTTTCTCTGGCGGAACTTACACCAACTCAGATAACTTTAGAGTTAGCGAACCGATCGATTACTCGTCCTAAAGGACTCGCCGAAGATATTTTTGTCAAAGTTGGGAATTTCCATTTTCCTACCGACTTTGTTGTTGTTGATTTTTAAGCCGATCCTCGAGTACCTCTCATACTTGAGAGATCCTTTTTGAGAACCAGTCGTGCTTTAATTGATGTATACGAAGGAGAGCTTGTTTTAAGGGACGGAAATGAACAAATAACTTTTCATGTCAATGACACGTCAAAACATCCTCAAAAGCATGTAAACGAGTCAATTAAAATGGTTAATGACACACGCAAGGATAGTTTCAAAAGGTTTACCGACAAACCCGCTCTAGTTTGCTTGCCTCCATCTGAAGATGTCAACAATGAAAAAGAAAAGCAGGAAGTGAAGAATCTCGCAGAGCCGACGGCTAAACGCCAAACTCGTATCACACCTTGTTTGAAGAATTTTAAAGTTATTTGCAAGAAGAGCATTTTTCATTCAAACAAACCACCTCAAGTTTCTTTAGTTTTTGCAATCACATCCACCTTACCGTCAATTGGACCCAAGGATTCTCTCATAATGAGGGACGAGCACCTTAGTACCTTTAGTACTGAGGAAATTATCCCAATCCCAAGAGAATCTGAGGAAACATCCAGGAGTGATAGTAAGAATGTTTTACCTTCGTGTGATGATTTCTCTTCCATCAAAGATCCACGTGATGATTCTGTGACTTTATCTAACCCTTTTTTCGAATTTGATGTCAATTTCAATTCTAGTACCATAAACCCCCTTTTTGATGAAATATTAGAGGATATCGAGTGCAAGGATTCTTATGATTCCAACCTTGATGAGTCAACTTTCCTAGTCACACCTCTTTCTGATTCTAACAAAGATGAGTCTCTTACTCCAAGAGACGACATTAAGATTTTACTCCACCATGATCCGTCTACTCCTTTGAAAAGCATTGCTTCCATTCTCGAGGGATTCATCAATGATCCACCTTTCGAAGCGAATGAGATTTTTTTATTTGGAATGTAAAACGAACGATGCTCCAATTGATGAGGCTGAATGTTTCGATCCAGGAGGCGATAATGATGAGATCGATGCTTTTCTAGCTATCGAAGTTCCTACGTATATTGAAGGCTATTTTGACTCGGAAGGAGACGTAATCTATCTTGAGAGTTTGCTTAGTGATGATACCACCCATAATCTCTCTCCCGAAGTATTTTTCGATCATGAACCACAACATAATACTTTTTCTCCCAAGAGTGATCCTCTTCACCATGAGTTCACCGGTGAACTTATCACGATTCCTTCAAGAATTGATAGAGAGCACGAGGATTATATCAATCGAATGTCGTTGCTATGCGGTAATTCATCTTCCCGGTCGCCGAAAAATTCTCAT
>BQNB010122348.1:0-20300 GCA_026074375.1 Tanacetum coccineum
TCTTAGCCTAAATTACCAAAAGTCCAAAATAAGGTCATTCTACGATCTTACGCGATCCGATCCGATCCTACGATCCTATGATCCTAATACGATCCTACTTGAATCACGATCTTGTTACGATCCTGATCGCTTTTTGTGTGTAGGATCGTAGGATCGTACGATCCTACGATAAGGATCGCGATTTTGACAACCTTGCCACTAACCAAAAGGTCGTGGCTTCAAAACTCGCTAGAGGCATGTGTGAAATATATATTTGTGGGATAGAAAAATATTGTCGTTCAAAAAAACACGCTTCATCAAGAAACATTTAGATCTAGCCGCTAGCGTTTTGGATCTAAATTTACATATACGCCCCTTTTAATTATTTAAAGAATTTTTATGTTAATGTGTATATGTCTTTATACGTCATCTTACACTTTATAATTACTGCTACAACTACGTTACCAAATACATTTATTTAACAAACAACTCCTGCTAATTGCTACTGCTTATTACCACTGCTTGTTGCTTCTGCTTACTGCTACTACTATGTTTCCCAAACATAAACTTAAGCTTTTTAGTTTTATCTTTAACTTACATGTGTGCTCCAACTTTTCGTAACATGACATGTGTAATAAATAATTCAAGCCTTCTAAAATAGTCCATCTATTCTATTTCTTTCATATTAACCAGAGACAATTAGGGGATCTCATGATGTCACACGGTTTTGATAAATAATAGATGGGATCTCACGGTGTCATATGCTTTAGGTTAACAATAACTATAGAAAGTTTAATGTTAATTATATTGCGTGGTCAAATGACCCGTTAATTGTTTATGGGAAGTGTCAATTGATGATAAGGCAAGCTGGGATTGAAGAAAGCTACTTGATTTAAGAGAAATGGTTAGGCCATATATATGGAGCTATTTGGATAATGGGAAGAATATTATGATGTGGCATGACAAATGACATGATATAGGACCTTTGTCAAGAATCCTATCAAGAAGATAAATTTATAGTGCATGGTTTTCAAATTCTGCAAGTGTGGCAGAAATGATGATTAATTAGAGATTATAATTGCCAATAGAATTGTTAGATCAGTTTCTAATTTAAAGACAATTATGCAGCACTAGAGTCATCCCAAATAAGATTGATGTATTGAAATGGCTGAGTAATAATAAGAACTTGGTGAAATTTAACATAAACAGAATTTAGAAAGATAAAAGGAATCAAAAGGAAGTTGTTAAGCGACATCATGTGGTCTGGTGTCCTTCTTTAATTCATAGACATGCTTTTATTCTTTGGCTAATGGTGCATGAAATGCTTCCCACTCAAGACAGACTAATGACATGGTATCCTAACAAGGTCCTCAAGTGTGCTCTGTATGATGTTTCTAGTGATAACCATGAGCATTTATTCTTTCAGTGCCAGTTTTCAATGGATGTTTGGAACAAAGTCAGATAAATGAGTAGAATAAGAACAAGAAATAATGATTGGAGAGTCATTTTGGATGAATTAGAAATAATGCCAAACAGAATAAATATATGGATTATTGTAAAAAAAAGCTAACTTTTGCAGCTTGTGTCTACTTCATATGGCAAGAAAGAAATATGAGGCTTTTTTAGAATAAGCTAAGGAATTGGGATGAAGTCTGGAAAGCTCTTGAGGATACAACAAGAATGAAGATAGCTAGCCTTAAAGTAGCGATGTCTGCTGATGTTTTTAAGCAATAGAATAAAGTAAAAGCAAACAGTGGGAATGCACAAGTTCAATTCATTGGAATGGGTGTTTGGGATAATAGTGTATGGAGTGATAGAGATGGTTAGGCTCTGACATGAGGATGATGTCTGTTGTAGATGTGTTACTATGATCTTTTTGTGTGAGGATGGAGTTGCATTTAAGATCATGGTAAGTCTTTACAATGGGAAATGTAGTCTGTTTATCAGTAGCAATAAATTCTATGCTAGTGATGAGGCCTTTCATAGATGATGATCCTTTGGTTTTACTGTGATGATGCAAATGCAGAAGTATTGGATTGCCTTCATGGGAAAATGTAGTCCTTGCATATGGATTTAAGCATTGATGAGGCCTAGTGATTCTGTGTTGTATGTTGTTCTTAACTGGAACAATATATGATTACAAAATTGGTATAGGAAATGTAGTCATTGCTGTGAAATAGAGTTTAGTCTGAATGTTAGTTTTTCAGTTTGTATGTTCTAGCAGTTGTATTGGTTGGTAATCATATAGGCATGTCTATTTGATTTCAATTTGAATACGTGTAACTCTTATATATGTTTGAGATAATATATTCTTCACATTTCACAAAAAAGTAATCTTTTTCTAATAAAATTTCGCCGTTAAGTATCATCTGCATTTTGTTGTATATTTATAGACTTAATCTTATATACTTGGGATATGTTTGTTTTGATTTTGGTTTTCGTAATGTGTTTGTAATTTCAACAATAAGTTTATGTTATTAAATTTCACATTTTAACAAACTTGAAATATAACATCCATTTTGGTTTTTGTAATGTGTCTGTAATTTCAATAATAAGTTTATGTTGTTAAATTTGACAGTTTAACGAACTTGAAATATAACATCCACGTGCACACTGAGAAATATATGTTTTAGGAAACCGTTGCAAAATGTATGTTTTAGAAAAATAAGACGACTGATGTACAATTTTAACACTAAATAAACGCCGCAACAAGCGGCCAAAGATTTACTCATTATTAAAAATCAAAGATAAAAAGTTAACGCCAATGCTTAAAAACTTCTCAATAAAAAAACATCGATAAGATCAAACTTGGATCTTAAGATAACTTATTTTAATTGGGTTAGATGCTTGAGATGTGAAGAGGACATTGAGACCGACATGCACCTCCTTGTCCATCAATCACGCCAAAAAGGTTCGGGAAGGTATTCTAATTTGGTGGAACGTCAACACTATAAAAGGCTCTCGCCTAAACGGCAAATCAACCTTTTGGACAAAGTCAACCTTAAGACGCCCCATTCTCTCTTTTCAGGTGTGTTGGTTCACAAATGATTCCAGCGAAGCTTGAACCCACAACTTTTAGGTTAATAGACAACTCATATACCACTAGATCAAATACCTTATGTGTTCTATAATTGTGTTTATTTCATTTTCCCTCTAGCTCTTTCCTAGTTTGCTAACTAAATATGTCGTTTTAAACAAGCAAAGAAAAGGAACAAGATGAAAAGATAGAAAATATAGAAAAGGCTCAACCGATGTTGTGGGTGTAACCCAAAGAATGTAATTGACATATTGTTACAAACTGAACAATCATTGATAAAAACGAGGAGTTCATACTCGTGTGTTGCACCAGGCTTGTTTTTTGAGAAAAAATTAAATGTTTACTTATGTGAATCATCGTATAGCTTCATACCTACAAACCTAATTTCAACAGCGAACATCACACCAAGAACTGATGTATATACTATGAAACTCCTATCTGTGACTGGAACCTTTTTGTGAGTCCTAACACCAATCTTTAACCTGAAAAAATAGTTGGACTATAATGTAAGAAACACTTGAATGGATAATTATAGATATAACTTAGCAAAAAGGCAATATAAACATCATTTAATCCATATATGGTATAACAACGATATAAAGAATAGGAAACGGCATAATGCTAATCTTTTTGTCTCCAAAGTTTCTTGCTGAGGTTGGTCCATCTTATACCATTAGTGTTTACAATGGGGCATTACCTCTGTAATTACATAACTGAAGAATGAGAAAAGGTGTAGCATGCTGCTTTCCACAACATCCTAACCATGGTTGAAGATGTCCACAACTTATGTAGTCAATAATTATCCCATACGTAATATGTGCATTTGATAAAAGCAAGATTCCTATACATAGTTGCAACTATTGCACAATATAGAGAGTTATCTCACTTCTTACTGCTATCATATAATTCATCTCTAGATAGAGTCGAAGTAAGTGTTTAAAAAAAGTAAATACAACTTTAACACAAAGGAAATTGTAACTAAGAAGTGGATGAACTATTATGAAAAAAATGAGCTATTTATAATGGCAGTATATGTAACTATCTTAGAGATATCAAAAGACACTTTAAATATCATTGTAATTATAATCAATATAGGCCGTTCAAAAAAAATTATAATCAATATAGTTAATTACAAAAGGAAATCAACATCAACCAACTTTGTACATCTTTCACTTTAAATGTAGTCTTTTTGTATGTACTCCACATAAACTCAATTTATTCATCACTATATATTATTGTATTTAATCTCAATTTATTTTATAATTTTATAGATAAAAATTAAAACTTCACAATTTATTGAGACTTAATAAGATTTATTTGTTGTAGTTTTCGCAAGCGGTCGTTCACGTCGTTTGATCATTTTAAGACATTGTATTATTGTTAAAAGCTAAAGTCACTAGCAACTAGAATATGTAATTTTAATGTGATTCCTGTAAAGAGTTAAGTTATTTTGCATACTAGTGTCTCTCTACATAGTAAGACACTAATCTGGGCCACTCATTTCATTTGACTAAAAAGACAAGATTTAAAATTAAAAAAAACATGGAAGGGCCAAAACTGTAAATATACTAAAACTCACCCTACCACTCCCTAATTATTTGTAGAGTTGGCAAATTTTGCCCAAATTACAATTAACTGACCTTTTTTTGACATTTTGTACGTTTTTTACGCGTTTTACTTTTTCTACCCTTTTCGCACGTTTTCATCCGCTTTCACGCGTTTTCGACAGTTTTCGTACGTTTTCGTTCGTTTTCGCATGTTTTCGTCCGTTTTCATACCACAGGCTCCCAAATTATTTGTAGAGTTGGCAAATTTTGCCCAAATTACAATTAGCTGACTTTTTTTTCACATTTTGTACGTATTTAAAACGCGTTTATACTTTTTCAACCCTTTTCGCACGTTTTCGAGTCCGCTTTTCACGCGTTTTTCCGACATTTTTTCGTACGTTATTTCTCCGTTTCGTTTTCGCATGTTTTTTCGTCCTTTTTTATTTCTTTCCGCAAGTTTTCTTACGTTCTCGCACGTTTTCTTACGTTTTTCAACTTTTTGTCCAGTTTCTGCATGTTTTACGTCCGTATCCCCGCACATTTTCTTACTGCTCGCACGCACTTTTTCTATACGTTACGAACGTTTTCATCCATTTCGTCAGTTTTTCCACCACGTTTTCTTCTGTTTTCGTCTGCGTTTCCCGCACGTTTTCCATTCTGTTTTTTTGGAACGTTTTTTAATGCTTTTGTCGTTTTTCCGCAACGTTTATCATAGTTTTTTGCGCACGTTTTACTTACGATTTCTTCGCATGATACCGTCCCGTTATGTCACACACGTTTTCATAAGTTTTGTGCACGTTTACTTACGTTTTTCGCACATTTTTCGTCTGTTTTCCGCACATTTTTTTGTTTTTTTATTTGCCTTTTGTTGATGTGTGTTTGTTTTCACACCACTTTTTCCGTCCGTTTTATTACATTTTCGTTCGTTTTTTTTTTTTTTTTTTTTTTGTCCGTCCGTTTTCTTCTTCGTTTATCCCCAGTCATTTTCCCAGACGTATCCATGCCGTTTTTATACATTTTTCGTACCGTTTTTAATACGATTCGTTCGTGTTCCGCGAACAGTTTTCTCTTTTCCGGTTTCACACGTTTTCTTCGGTTTCCTTCATACGTTTTCCGTCGTTTTTTTATGGCCGTTTTTGTTTTTTTTTTACGTTTTCGTTCGTTTGTATGTTTTCGTTCGTTTTCGCGCATTTTCGTACGTCTTCATATGTTTTCGCACGTTTTCACCTGTTTTCATACGCTTTCGTCTGTTTTAGCACGTTTTAACACTTTTTTCGTTTTCGCACGTTTTCTTTTGTCTTCACACGTTTTCTTTCGTTTTTATACGTTTTTGTCCGTTCTCAAATGTATCCATCCATTTCCGGCTGTTTTCTAACGTTTTCATTTGTTTTTGTACATGTTCGTTCGTTTGTACGTTTTTGTCCGTTTTGAGACGTTTTCGACAGTTATCAAACGGTTTCTTCAGATTTCATATGTTATCTATCACTCATATTATACCAAAAACCCTAAACCCCTAATGACTAAACCATATACCAAAACCCCTAAACTCTTAACCACTAAGTATAATATCACAAGTAATATATAATAAACTTTAAAATCAATACCAAAAACCCTAAAACCCTAACCACTAAACCCTATACAGAAAACCCTAAACCCCTAACCACTAGGTATAATATCACAAGTGATATATTCATAAATTATAAAACCTATACCAAAGATCCTAAACCCTTAACCACCAAACCATATACCAAAAACTTTAAACCACTAGGTATAATATCACAAGTGATATATACATAAAATTTAAAATATATACCAAAACCCCTAAACACATAACCACTAAACCTCATACCAAAAACCATAAACCCTTAAAACTTTAACCACTTGGTATAATATCGTAAGTGATGTATACATAAGCTTGAAAACCTATACCAAAAACCCTAAACCCCTAACCACTAAACCCCAAACCCCTAACCACTAAACCCTATACCAAAACCCCTAAACAACTAACCACTAAACTCTATACCAAAACCCTAAACCACTAACCGCTAAACCATATATCGAAAACCTTAATTCCTCATCCATAACCACTAAACCCTATACCAAAAACCCTAAACCCCTAACCATTAAACCCTATACCAGAAAGCCTAAACCCCTAACCACTAGGTATAATATCACAAGTGATATATACATAAACATTAAAATCTATACCAAAAACTCTAAACCCCTGACCACTACCCTATACCAAAAAACTAAACCTCAAACCACTATGTGTATTATCACAAGTGACATATACATAAACTTTAAAATTTATACCCTAACCCCTAACCACTAAACCCTATACCAAAACCCCTAAACCCTATGCCAATAACCCTAAACCCTCCTCCCCAACCACCAATCCCTATACCAAAAACCCTAAACCCCTAACCACTAAACCGTATACCAAAAACCCTAAACCCCTAACCACTAGTTAATTATATCATAATCATATGTGATATATACAAAAACTTTAAAAATCTATAAACCAAAACCCTAAACCTCTGACCAAGTAACCCCTAGTACAAAAACCTAAACCTCAAACCACTATGTGTAATATCACAAGTGATATATACATAAACTTTAAAATCTATACCCTAAACCCTAAACCCCTAACCACTAAACCCTATACCAAAACCCCTAAACCCCTAACCACTAAACCCTATACCAATACCTTTATAAACTAAGATTTGCCCGTAGCTTAACAGTTATTACCTTGAATTCACCAGTGATATATATCTATATATAATATATATAATATATTTATATATATATATATATATATATTATATATATATGATATATTATATATATATAGTATATATATAATATATATAATTATAAAAAATCTCAGTAATAAAGTAAATAAAATGTTGACATAGTCATGTATTTCATACATAATTAATATCCACATGTGATAAAGCACATCTAATATAATCAAGATATCTATCACTTGTGATATTATGCTGTTAGTAGGATTAAAAGGGTTAAAATAGAGTTTTGTGAGAAAATGATGTTTTAGTTTAATTTCACAAATTATGTTTGATATATGGTTAGAATGGTAAAGATGTTTATTTTTTAATGTCAAACATGATAAATCATTTAATGGTTTAGCACAAATATTTATAAATACCTCATTTCAAACATCAATCGCGAGTGTGTTCAAAACTTACGAATATGATTATATCACATGTGATACTACTTCAAGCGGTTTGAATAGAAAAAATAAATTCTTCGTTAATCATCAACTTCTATAAATAAAATGTTTGATTGAAAATCCCAAAAATTAAATCTATACTACTAATATAAAACATTTATAATTGGGACCCATTAAAAATTAAGATAGAAGAGGTGCAATCTCGAGCCTTACCATCTTATTTCATGAGAATCACATCAAAAAGTTACATGTGGTCACATTTTGATTAAAAAACACCTTTATTTTCAAATTGACATACTCTTTATAATCAATTTAATTTATATATCTAATTACCTAATTTTTTAAATTTTGTGCTCATTAATTCAACATACATTTGGTTATATTTTTTAATTTTTTTTATTTTTACATTTTTAGATGGGTTATTTTAGTTGATTTATACATTTTACAACTTTAACCAATTAAACCTTAATTAAATATAAACTTACGTTAAAACTATATACTTTCGGAGAGTGTTGTCTCTTTACATGCGAGAATGATGATGTTAATATGGTGTTGCGGGAAAGCTACGGGAAACCCAAACGAACACATACAACGAACACATACATTTAAAGTGTTATGAAACGAAATTACTAAGCGGGTAGGAAATTGCGTAAAGAGTTGAGTTAGTAAATTTTCTATTACCGCTGCTATGCGCGGGTAACCAACTAGTGTGATAAATGGTTGGAAAACTAAGAATGTTTAATTTTTAATGCCAATAACGATGAATCAGTTGGAGTTTCACACAAATATTTATACCCATTTTACAAAAGCATGTGAAGTGTTCTAACTTACAGATTAGTGTAATATCACAGGTGATATTACACTAATCTGTAAGACTAGGTGGATTCGATATGTTCCCAACAAAGTGAACACCTTCGCTTGGAAGGTAATGACGAACTCCTTACCTACTAGATTTAACATTTCCAGACAGTGTTATAGGATATTGAGATCTCTATCTGGTAGTGAATTGTGTAGTCGGGATTGAAACCAATGATCATTTGTTCTTCGCTTGTAACACGGCAAAGAAGATTTCTAAATTAATAAATCGGTGGTGGGACGTGCCTTTTATGGATATTAACTCTTACGGAGAATGGAGGTCTTGGATCGATAATGTAAAACTGCCGAAGAAGAATAAAAGCATGTTCCAAGGTATTTATTTTGTGATGTGGTGGCTTCTATGGAATTTTCGTAATAAGAAGATGTTCGAGGCCAAGCCCAAAATTAAGAGAAGAACGTTTTTTTGATGAGAATTAGTTAGTTCTTATACTCGGTGTCGGTATAGGGATGCATACTTGTTTTAAGCTGGAACGATTGGTATAAAAACCCGTCTCTTATTTCTTTGTAATTTCTAGCTCCTTGCTAGTTTTTCTTAATAAAAGTCGCCGTTCAAAAAAAAAAAAAATATCACAGGTGATATATCAAACAAAATACTGCATCGAGGAAAAACAAAAAAATACTAAAAAAACAAAAAAAAAAGTTTGTCGAAAGTATATGAAAGTGCCCCTCTATTGAAAGATAATTAAATGCTCGTTACGATTGTGTAATTTATGTATCTTAACGTTTTACGATTTTTGCGATATGCAATTTTTAAAAAATGAGGGTGAAAATGTGTTTTAATTAAAAAACACAAAAGTAGGAAGGGGTGATGGATGTTTTTAAGGTTTAATCGTATTCATTAGATAAAATTAAATTTTAGATTAATCACAACCATTAGATCAACCCAAATAAATGGTGGGGATTTGTCTCTTGGTGTGTGAGGAGAAACTAGTATGCAAATGAACTTTTTTTTTCTTGTAAATGCATTTCATATTATTTAACGTATATTTGTAATTTGTAATTTGTTTTGATTCGATCTACCTTATCTTAGCATGAAGTTTTGCAAAACATGGCGAATAATACAATTCACTAAATACTACGGTATCTTTTATCGAGATAATAATTAAACTTGGATGAACTTTACCTAAATAAAATAAAAATACGTTATTCAAAAGATTTTCGAAATCAAGTGACATCACCTCGATAACATACCGATCGAATACTTCTATTAAATACGTAAGTCAACATCTGAATATATAATTTCATGACATAGGACGTGACCAGACTTATTCTTAGCAAGTTTAAAGAATGGGGGGATTACATATATATATCCTTAATTTGCAGGGAAATTACATATATATCCAAACTAACTTAATTTTTACATATATATCCCTCATTTTGTTTCAAAATTACGTATATATCCCTCTTTTTTAAAAAAATTCTCAAAAATTTCTAAAATTTTTTCACAATATTGTGTATGTTGGTGCATAAAAAAGTTATAAAAGAAGTTTTCTTAAAAGTGGATAGTTTTGCCGAAAAATATTATGAAAAAAACGTTTGTGCATTAAATCTTTTTTTGTGCATCAAAAAACCGTTTTTTTACCCAACTTGTTTTGACTTTTTACATCAAAATTTTATTGAACATCATACTATTACATGTTAAAACTTTTAGGCATTAATAAATTTTTGTGCATCAAAATTTCGTTTTGTGTGCATTAAAAAAAATATAAAAACTCAAAATTAGAAAAACTTCCTTTACAAAAATTTTATTGATTCACAAAATTTTATACTTGTTATATACTATGATGCGCAATAATATTTCGATGAAAAAAATAAAAAGAAGTTTGGTACGAAAACGAATTTTTAATGCACAAAAAAATGATTTAATGCACAAACATTTTTTTAACAATTTGTTTTGGCAAAACTATCCACTTTTAGAAAAACTTCCTTCACAACTTTTTTATGCACTAACATACACGATCTTGTGGAATTTTTTCAGAATTTTTCACGAATTTTTTTAAAAAGAGGGATATATATGTAATTTTGAAGCAAAAGATGGACATATATGTAATTTTTAAGTTTGTTTGGATATATATGTAATTTCTTTGCAAAATAGGGATATATATGTAATTCTCCCTTAAAGAATTAACGAAGACCAGGAAGTCAACTTCTGAATATACAATTTCATGACATAGGACGTGACCAGACTTATTCTTAGGAAGTAGAATTAACGAAGACCAGACATTTTTAATGTACACTTCGTAACATATAGCATGGTATTCGCGCAATGTTACACTGAAGACAAAAAAAATATAGATTGCAAGAATAACTGACGTCGATATATAATAATAATAAAGACGAAAAAGTCGATGGTGGTTATTGGGAGTGGTAATTGTTAATTGCACTTATAAATGCGAGATCAAGGCGTTGTATATTTAGGACGTAAAAGTGAATGAATATAATTGATTCTATTATACAACTCGTTATGAAGATAGATTTATCAATTCTTTAATAAAAAATACAAGATGTAACTCAATACGAAATATATATTAAAATCACCAATAATAGTAATTGTGTCTCATAATTTCACCTGAAACTTGTTAATACACCATGTTTTTTGGTAAAGAGTTATTATACCCGATAAATAGATTACTCCAAAAAAGCACTTAAGTACATGAGATGTGGATAAAGTCACACATCATAGGCGGTAAAGCTAACATAACAAGCAAAATTACTTCTGCAAACGAAGGAAACAAATACTACTAGATTACATTTGACACTAATCGAACCAAATCTAACCTACTTTTTTCATCGACCACGAAGCTTGATGTCAAAAGCGTCACAAACGGCCATGTAGGATATTGGAAATCATAACACAATCGAATGACTAGAGGATTAGCCAAGTTCTAGAGAGAGAAAGTGAGGGAGAGCTTTCTAGAGTGAGAAAGTGAACTTGTATAAATGAAATGACTAACCCACCTCTTCCATGGCATGGAAGAGGCTTTTATACTTACAATAAAACCGGCCTAGGGCCTTGGTAAAGGGCTAACATGTTGGGTTTACTACCCGACCCATTACCGAACATTATACATTAACTACTTAACTACGAGCAACAATAAACGGTAAAATACACGGGGTGACCGAATCTTTTTCTAATATCTAACAATCTCCCCCTAAGGGAGGTCACCCCAGAAAATACTAAATTAAGCTCAGCTATCTATTTCTTGTGTTCAACTCGTAGTCTTTGATGCTTCATGCATTGATTCCTTTGTACATATTATAGTAGTCTTTGAGCATAGTTCCTTTTGACTTGTGTGATCTTTGAGCATTCTTTGAGATCATTAGCCACAGTAAATCTCCAAATCATCCTTGTGAAATTATTGCCTTCATGTGATATTGTGACCTTCGAACCGGGATGCTCATACTTTTCTGGATCAAGATTGTACTCATCAGAGTTGCGGAAGCTGTGAAATAGGTCATTCGTTAATTATGATGTCTTTGATTAGGAATTTTAAGTGTGAGCATGGGGTTGTGAATTGACATATCTCTTGCCATCAGCTGCTATCGTCTACCGTCGGGAATTTCTTGCAAGTAATTGTTAGTGATAAACAAACGAGGGTGTCTTTGTTCACTTTCGTTGAATAAGGTTGCAGAACCACGGTTCCCCGTTATTCAGTATGAATACTGCCTGTGATCAGGTAGAATTCCGAAGAATCTCCTTGACAGGGTTTCGCAGCTGTGCTAGCCGTTCTCAAACCGGAGCGTCTCAAAGTAGACAAAGCACGGAGTGAGTGAACCAGTGAATTGAGAAACCCACTGATTAATGAAAAATTGATTTGAAAGTCAATCGTGTGTCACTCAGAAAAGAGTTTTTGTGACACATCGACGGTTTTATATCAGAAAATCAAATTTCATCAGAAACACATTTGTTTTGAAAGATATACACAGTCAATGTGCTCGAAAAACAATTGTTGAGCACATCGAAAGGTTTTTCAAAAACTATTCGTCAATTCACTGCCTGGAACAAGTTTGATTCATAAAGAATCGCACCATTGTTGCTTTCCATTTGTCACAAGTTTAATCCATAGTGGATCTCACATGTCACCTACCAAGAGCTTGTTTGATGTTGGCTCTAGAAGGATTTCCATCTTCATTGTGAGTACTTTCGTATCACTCGGATGTTCTGGCAATACCACGAGGATAATGCGTAGGACTCTTAAAATCTTACTTGTAATCACAGTGTGTGATGAGCAAGCATAGTTTGTATTAGTGTCCTAACGAGATTTATGGATGATCTCATGGCTCTAGACTCTATAGTGCATTTTTGGTTTTAGTAGTCGGAGGCTGGAGCGGACTGCCACCTTTTCAATATCATCTAACTCGGAGTGAGAGAGATGATAGAAATGTATTGATCTCCGTGAGAAATGAAACAAGAATCCTTTGAGGGATCTTGAGTGGCTAGGGAGGGTTGTGCAGCGTATCACTGGGTCCATGATACTTGTCTTCAATGTCAGCAATCAACCATGTGATTCTGACAGCATATGTAGTGACCCGGTTTCTGCCTAATGTTTAAGGAGGGCTGCTTTCTTTTCACCCTTTATCTTAACATTTCTTTTTCATTCTTCAACCCCTTCAGTGCTTACCGAGACTTCATAACTAATACCTTGTTGGGTATGTTCCAGTACTAGCTCCATCTCAGTCCGCACTATTCCCTTATTCTTACACTAACTAGTGGATTGTCCCTGGGTAGATCCCTCCGGCTCTGGCGGGATCATAGGAACGAGTACCTAACCTTACCATCCTTATAACTCATTTAATCGAGTATAATACTAGATACATCATATCTTCATACACAATCGGTATATGCGAACAAGTCATTTTCCGTGACGAAAAACAAAGGACGAAATAAGTTACACTCCTCGTGATATAATTCTTCAATCCAAAATAGTGCATTATCGTACAAAAACCCCCTATGGTCATTATTTATCTAATAATAGGCCTTTGTGAATGAAGGTGAATTTTGATAAGGATCGTTTTAGTGTAATGTATTGTGTTTGTTGTGTTGTTGTTCGTGATTTTTTTGATGTTGTTATGATCGTTAACGGATATCGGCTCAAAAATACACCATACTAACGGCCGTCTAAGTAATAAAACCCGGTCACTTTTACATTACCCGACAACATTTTGTTTTACTACCCGGCACATATCCATTAATACTCGGACTAACCAATAACACCGGCCCAACAAACTGTAGTTATTTCATGCCCAAATAAAACATAAAAATCAGCCCAGTATACACATTATACTCACTTGGTCTGCATGAATGCCTGATCCATAATTACAAATGCAGCCCAAACCAATTCTAAGCCCAAGATGTATAACAAAAACTTGGTCCAAATTGTGTTGTTGTGGCTCAGTCCAACTCATATCATCACAAACGGCTCAATATTAAGATTACAACTCATATCCATAAATCTCGTGAGCGGTCCACTTTATTTGTGAAAAGGCCCAAGCAGCCAAAAGCTATGTTGTTCGATTCATCCAAAACTGAATTTGGGTTCAGGCCCATTTAAACCACATCCGACCCTAGTTTTTAGGATATATAAATGCAGTCAAACACCTAATCTCCATCACCAATAAAACCAATCCCAAACATAACGCCCCCATATGATTACTTTGGAGACATCTAGAGAACACTAACCATCAATTGTCATCTTACTCATCTCGTATCATCATCATCAAACTACTCTAACCTTTGCTATCACAAATCAACGCGACCAAGCTAAGACCAAGCACGATCTCTTTCACATCATATGAATCTATAGCCTATTTCATCCATCTATCAATTCAAACGCCATCCTTATAACTACCAGTTAAAGCACATCAACTGCTTTTAGATCATTCCATAAATGATCAGACGCAGCAAACATATATACCTTATCACTCCATTATCAAAATGGTAACAAGGTGGAAAGACAAACACATCGCACGTCATACAGCTTTCTGCTACACGAACACCATACCCATCAAGTTTCTTCATGAATAAGCATCAAGATCTCATAACGAGGTCTCGGGTAGGTTTATGTCTTTTGTTTGTTTGAGTGCATTGAAAAACAAAGAGCGATTTTAACATAGTTGTTAAAAATCGTTCTTTAATTTCGTAGATTAAAAGGTTGTATAGCCTACAAGAATCGATGATGATATCTTTCGTGTGCTTGATCACATTTAATTGCACAATACGAACTTAAATCTGAGATCAATTTTATAGTTGTCGTTACATTTCGAGTCTTGGATATTTTGGATGGGATAAAATTTGTTGATGAATGTTTGATGAGGGTTGAGGTTTTGAGTCTGTCTGGGTCTATCTCTTTTTTTTTTTGACTCGAGACACAGTGAGTGACCCGGGTCAACTCGGTAAATACCGAGTTAACTCGGTTATGTTTAGATCGTCTCTCAAATGACATACTAGATCGGTTCTTAGTTTTGTCTAGTTCGGTTGTTGCTTTAAATGAACTCGTTCGGTTTGTTTGAGAAAGAACTCGATCGATTGTAGTTAGAATGAACTCGTTCGGTTGAAAAGGCTTGAACTAGTTCGGTGCTCATTAGAATATCACTCGTTCGGTTCCACTTTGTTGAAAAACTGGTTCGGTTCTTGCTGAGTAAACTAGTTCGGTCCTCAAGTGTGTGGCTCGTTCGGTCTTCAAAGAAACAACTAGATCGGTGGTCTTAAATATCAACTGGTTCGGTTGCCTTGATTTTTGAGACTCGTTCGGTCCAACTCAAGATACTCGTTTCGGTCTCATGGGTAAACACTCGTTCGGTTCCACTTGGTTTAGACTGGTTCGGTTATGTACCATCGTCCCTGCCTCGATGCAGAAACCTTCTTTCTTGTCTTCAACAGTGAACAAAAATATTCAAGAGACCCATATAAAACCAAAACAGGACCAAACCAACCTCATAAAAGGTATATAAAAATAAAGGAAAAGAAAACTGTTATACAGTACAAAACTGTTACACAAAAAAAACTATTCGTGCCTTTACTGTTTCAGAAAAAGAAAAAAATATTCTTATGACAAAGCATAAATCACCACGAACATAACACACAATACAAAACACCCCGGTTAGCTCTTGATACCAATTGTACGCTTAATAAAACACCTTTTCGGGAGGTCTTGGTTGATCAAAATAAACTAGATAAATCATTGTGTAGTTTTAGTGAGAGAAAGTAAAGAGGGGATGAACACCAAAAGATGAAATATTAGATTCAAAGGAAAAATAGAAAAATGAACATCCACCTCTCATGGAGAGCCATGAGTGGTATTTATACAAGAAAAAAAAGGAGCTAACTATTCCTAGTTAAAATAAATGACCACTGTCGTGGTTCGTAGTGTCCAAAAACTAGTACTAATTCAGTGTACGACGCCATGCTTCACTGAAGTGAGGTAACAGGAGGTCACCCAATAAAAAAATACTAAATTAAGCTCAGCTATCTATTTCTTGTGTTCAGCTCGTAGTCTTTGATTCTTCATGCATTGATTCCTTTGTACATACTGTAGTAGTCTTTGAGCATAGTTCATTTGACTTGTGTGATCTTTGAGCATTCTTTGAGATCATCAGCCATAGTAAATCTCCAAATCATCCTTGTGGTATTATTGCCTTCATGTGATGTTGTGACCTTCGGACCGGCATGCTCACACTTTTCTGGATCATGATTGTACCCATCAGAGTTACGGAAGCTGTGAAATAGGTCATTCGTTAATTATAATGTCTTTGATTAGGAATTCTAAGTGTGAGCATGGGGTTGTGAATTGACATGTCTTCTTGAGTAAGATACTAGTACGAGATACGATATCTCGTCTACCGTCAGGAATTTTCTGCAAGTAATTGTTAGTGATAAACAAACGAGAGTATCTTTGTTCACTTTTGTTGAATAAGGTTGCAAGAACCACGGTTCCCTGTTATTCAGTATAAATACTGCCTGTGATCAGGTAGAATTTCGAAGAATCTCCTTGACAGGGTTTCGCAGTTGTGCTAGCCGTTCTCAAACCAAAGCGTCTCAAAGTAGACAAAGCACGGAGTGAGTGAACCAGTGAATTGAGAAACCCACTGATTAATGAAAAATTGATTTGAAAGTCAATCGTGTGTCACTCAGAAAAGAGTTTTTGTGACACATCGACGACTTTATATCCAAAAATCAAAATATTCATTAGAAGAAACACATTTGTTTTGAAAGGTATACACAGTCAATGTGCTCGAAAAACAATTGTTGAGCACATCGAAAGGTTTTTCAAAAACTATTCGTCAATTCACTGCCTGGAACAAGTTTGATTCATAAAGAATCACACAATTGTTGCTTTCCATTTGTCACAAGTTTTAATCCATAGTGGGATTCTTACATGTCACCTACCAAGGAGCTTTTTTGAGTTGGCTCTAGAGGGATTCCATCTTCATTGTGAGTACTTTCGTATCACTCGGATGTTCTAGTAATACCACGAGGATAATGCGTAGGACTCTTAAAATCTTACTTGTAATCACAGTGTGTGATGAGCAAGCATAGTTTGTATTAGTGTCCTAACGAGATTTATGGATGATCTCATGGCTCTAGACTCTATAGTGCATTTTTGGTTTTAGTAGTCGGAGGCTGGAGCGGACTGCCACCTTTTCAATATCATCTAACTCGGAGTGAGAGAGATGATAGAAATGTATTGATCTTCGTGAGAAATGAAACAAGAATCCTTTGAGGGATCTTGAGTGGCTAGGGAGGGTTGTGCAGCGTATCACTGGGTCCATGATACTTGTCTTATAATTTCAGCAATCAACCATGTGATTCTGACCAGATATGTAGTGACCCGGTTTTTGCCTAATGTTTAAGGAGGGCTGCTTTCTTTTCACCCTTTATCTTAACATTTCTTTTTCATTCTTCAACCCCTTCAGTGCTTACCGAGACTTCATAACTAATACCTTGTTGGGTATGTTCCAGTACTAGCTCCATCTCAGTCCACACTATTCCCTTATTCTCACAATACTCCTTTTGTAATCATACCTAGGACTTTTTCAATAACTATGGATTGTCCTTGGAGTAAGATCCTCCGGCTCTGGCGGGATCATGGGAACGAGTACCTAACCTTACCATCCTTATAACTCCGATAAAGTAATTACAGGGTCGGTCTTTTGGTACAGTTCACCTTGCCATAAACCATTTGAAAAATCAACCAAGGTACTTGTGATATAAATATCAAAGCCATTGTACCTTGATTGTTTTGATTATATTTAGAAATGCTCCCCCTCAACACGTGCATCGATAATTGAAATTGTTTGGCACATGGAGGGAGGAGTACCTGCTTGAGTCTTAATATATCACATTTTTATCAAATTTCATATTTAAATCACATTCTCTCCCCTGATCAAAAATTTTAAACCCTTTGAGATTTAGGACCACAATTGATTTAAATATGTTAGAAAAATTTGAGAGAAAGTGTGGTCTGATTAAATACAAGCCGATATTGGAACCTATATATGCTCCCCCTCAATTAGTGAGGGAGTCTGTTAGTGTCAGTTAGGATGATTTTATAAATGATTTAGAGTTTAACGAGAAACTCAAGAAAAATTCATAACTGACACATAACATTGATAACTACATAACTATATAATGTACAAAGTTTACAATATACTACACATGATATTGACCTTTTATAGGGAATGATGATATCATTCAGTTCTCTGAAGAAACTTGTAGTCAATATCACGAACAAGTCCACCAACAAAGCATTCCAGGTTCCGGTAGATCCTTCTTGTCTTCAGTCGCCTTTCAATTGCCGTAATGAACTCTTTGCTCCTTGTCACATCCTTTTCAGTCCAGAAGCGCGTATTCATACCCGGATTGATCCGCTTGATCTTGCATTCCTTGACTCTGTAATCCAGTGTTTCCAGAATACGTGTCATCACTGAACTTGTATATTTCGTTGATCCGCATGATCTTTCGTTCATTGTTGTTGACCGAGAAGATTACTGCTCGAGTAGACTCAATGATGGTATAATCATGCTGAACTCGTATCCTGTAGGGCCTCATCCTGGTTTAGTGAGGTTCAGCTGAGTTTGGTAGCTTTCAATACCAAGTTGAAAGTCTTCCACCCGTTGTCGAGTCACTAAGTTACGGGTCCACAGCTTGACAGCAGTTGATAGCATACGTTTGTCTAAACCAGAAAGATGATCGAGATGACCTTGCAAAAGGAGAAAATTCAGGTCTTTAAAGTCACTAGGATACAGGTTCTTGAAATCTTTTTCAGTAATCGTACGTTCTTGGAAGTCAGCTCTTCGGAGAACAATTTCACTCAAGTAGTCATACCCGTATAGTGAGTAGGCTTTGATTCAGACTACACTGAGAATCCGCATGTGTGTTCGGACTTCTTTACGATGCGAGGGAGAGTCATGTCTGTCAATGTAGAACCTTTGTCGATTAAACTACCAGTGAGCGATACCATACTTGGCACTTATGTCATAGGTGCACACATTTTCAATCCACATCTGTTCCGGCACTAGCAGTTCAAGACCGAAGTCAGGATAATGAACAACCTTTATCTTGGAGATTGACAATACAGGCATGCTTCCTTTGTTGCCAAATCTCAGATATTCTAGATCTTTGTTGAAGAAGAATTTTGTTTGAATAGTGACATGACCTGGAGGGCCACCTAAAGGCAGTGGTCGGTTAACATTAAATCTGACTTGATCTCCTTTCGGATTTGCCCAGTCAACCTGATCTGTGAGCATCTTGTGACACTCCTCCATCTAAAACTGAAGGTGAATGATATCTGGATAAAAGACCTTGACAACTTCATATGCCTGCCCTTCCAAGTTGGCTTGGGTAAGTTTGGACTTGTTTATTTGACGGCACTACCAATTCAAGAAAGTCGTCATGTCGCAAGTCTTTGCAAGCAAGGAGTTCTCAGCAGGGGGTTCATAGCTTGAAGCTAATGCAGACGCCCAATTGTTCTCTACATCTGACACATTGGAAGGAAGAATGGTCCAAGCGGGTTTAGGAGTCGCTGGTTTTTCCACTTCAGGTAAAGGCTTCCACCAGTCTTTTTTTGAGGCAGCAGCTGCTAGTGTGTAATCATCCCCGGAGTCTTGATCATCAAATACCTGTACCTATTCATCAGGAGCGGAGTCATCATGCATTAGATCATCTGAAGGAGATAGCTCTTGAGCCTCTGCTATGCCAGTTGACTCATATCTAGTATCAGATGTGGTCTAAGCCATTGATTATTGAGCTGAGGCTGTAGTCTTGGATGAACTCGGAACTTTACGGCCCTATTGCGGAGTAGATCCAGATGTACCAGTAGATGGAGGATGTGGAGGTGGCGGCAACTGAGAAGACCCCGATGCTCCTGAAGTACCTGGAGTACCAGATGCGCCTGCTGGAGGAGGTGGCTGTGATGGTAGAGACCCAGGAGGAGATCTTGGTGCGTCACGTCTCTTTCATTGGTTTTTACGAGCTTCCTCCTGTTCAGCAAGACTTCTGCAGGGCTTCATACAAGTCATTGTAGACATTATTAGCCTTGTAGGAGTCGTCTTTAAACATTCCCTGTTGCAGTATTTCCTTCATATCGATAGTGGCTAGATCCCTGAAGCGAGCTCGTAATGGAGCTTGCATTGCCCAATCAACTGCATCAGTAACTATCTCATCAACAACTTG